>JASDQU010246490.1:2602-16790 GCA_032191745.1 Picea mariana
CTTCTGATCTTATCGAGGTTGCTCTGCAACTTCTTCCCAAAATACTTCTGGTGCCCGTCTATTACATTCTTCCTGTACTCATTCCATCTTCATTGTTGTACTTGCCATCAATGACAAGCATATGCTACCTGTTAAACATTTTCCAACATTTCTAGATGCACCGCAGTCGATACTTGACAAGACTAGACAGAGATATGGACCACATGCCGATGGTATTGTAGGTTCAGCGCAAATGAAGCCCGTTGATCAGCTATCGAATCAATTGCAACAATTGTCAATACAACAGATAGCGGCCAACCAGACCACTGGTTCAATTGCTTCCCTACTCAAATGTCATATGTACATTGTGTGCAATCAACCAACCCGAAGGCCACCCAATAGCCTGATAGAAATAAGAAACAACGAAAGAAGGGTAAGGTGGATAAGAAACCTACCAATAATGCTGGTGAGGGAAACACAGAAAAGAAGGAGTTGAAGTATCCATGTAATCTTTGTGCGGAAGACCACTCGACTCACCAATGCCCTCGGCTTGTGGAGGCCCAGAAGTTATTGACACAACNTGTTAATGAATCCATTTCCACATGGGAAAAATTTAACTCAAGCCTCTTTGAGCGCGGAAGGGGGCAGTTAGGGACCCCCTCCATTTGAGAGTAATCTGTCGTCGACGAATGTGTACATGATGAAAGGTAGCGTTGAATTAACAACTAGGACATGTGACTATGGAATGCCAAACACCTCTGAGAAGGGTAAAGAAGATGAAAACCCATCTCTTCCTCTCCATATTGAGAAGACGTTGAGAGAAACATTGAAATGCATCCCCAAAGGTGCGTTCAAGAAAGCTTCCCATAACCCAAACACAAGGGCTACCCTCAATTACTCTGTGGTGGAGGATTTGTCACAAACCCCTTGTGAGATGTCTGCTTTAGAAGTCCTCCAGAGATGCCCTTCCTAGAGAAAGGCTCTGTTAGCTTCCTTAGGATCTGCTAAGACTTGTAATCCAGGAATGATCATGCTTGATACGACCGACTTAAAACCTCGTCTTCCTTACCACATGGCGTTTCAGATAGTAGTGGATTACACCATGAAAAATTTTACTCGAAACATTTTCTGCAAGGTGGTTGATGAGGGTGCCTCAACATGCGTGATGTCTTTGGCATGTTGGAAGGCCATCGACCAACCCATTTTGTCTTTGTTACCTACTCTTGTTACCGCTTTCAATGGTCATTCATTCCGACCACATGGAATCATCCCCTCTTTCCCTGTGCAGTTAGGAGGGAAGACCGTGTGCGTCGAGGTTGAAGTGGTCGATGTGTCTTTCGACTACAATCTCTTGTTAGGAAGGAGTTGGACCTATCCTATGCAAGCAGTGGTCGTGACAGTTTTCTGGGTCATGTTGTTTCCACACGAGGGCTCAATTATGTCCATTGATCAGTTATCCTTCTCCCGTCCTGACCCTTCATTGGGGGTATCCACGGTCCCGATGATTGATAACCCTTAGCCCGATATCGTCAATGTAGGGGTTAGTTTGTTCCCACCTTTGATGGGTACTTTCAATTACCCACATTCGACCGACAATGTCCATTACATATCGATTGTCCCCGACCATCCTAAGGCTGAAATATTTCAAATCTCATCGTTTCACATGACTTACTTTAACGATCCATTGACTCTTCCTTCCCCATCAGCTATAGTGGAAGGGACAGGGCACCATGGCATGGACATGCCTTGGTCCGCGACAGAAGTTGCGTACTCTATAGTCCAACAATCTTCCGTCGACCCTGATCTGACTCTTGCACATGAGTTAGATTTGGTTCTTAAGCCTATTTGGGCTCAAGCTTCCTTCACCGATACTGATTCTTTAGACTTAGTCTTGCCCTCAGACGAGGCAATTATTGAGGCAATGACTAGTTCGGACAGACCCTGGGATGATCTCCATCACATATCTTATTTTCTCCCAGATTTAAGAAGAAATGAAGCAGGAGAATTCACTCTGAGTATGATTGGAGATAGGGATTGTCCTATCAATCCTTTGGCTATGCACGCTGTTTACACTGAAGGAAATATGGAAACCATCACTAAAATTATAACTATTGATATCTCCAGAATCCCTGGCATCGTGAAGAATATCTTCGTCGAAAAAGATTAATCCCCTAAGGAGATTCGAATATACACAGATTTATTTAAATAATTCTGCGACGTGTTTGCCTGGTCTTATGAGGAAATTCCAGGCATAGATCCAAGAATTGTTGAACATGAAATCACGACATATCCTGATGCCAAGCCGGTTTGGTAGAGCTTCGTCCAATTAATCCCAGGAGAGAAACAACTATTAAGGCTGAAGTAGAGAAACTACTCAAAGTTGGTTTCAACTACCCCGTCCAATTGACTCAATGGGTGTCAAATCCCGTGTCAGTCAACAAAAAATAGGGTATGATTCGCATATGTATGGAATTCCATGATTTGAACAAGGCTTGTCCAAAGGATAATTTCCCCACGCCATTTATTGACCAGATAGTTTATGAATGCATAGGTTGCGAGGCCTTTTCTTTCATGGATGATTTTTCAAGATACAATTAGATACAGATCAAACTTTATGAACAACAGAAAACCACTTTAATTTGTCCGTGGAGTACATTTTTTTATCGGAAGATGCCTTTTGGTCTGAAAAATGATGGAGCGACTTTTCAACGAGCCATGTATTTTTCTTTCCATGACCTCAAACACATAGTTGAGGCTTATCTTGATGATTTAGAGTCACAATATCGCAAGAGAGCTGATCATCCCGCACACCTCCGACTTATATTTGAGCGATGTCGCTACTACTGGATTCGCTTGAATCCAAACAAATGCAGTTTTTGCATCACATCGGGTTGTCTTATTGGTTTCATAGTTTCAACAACAGGGATCATGGTCGATCCTCTAAAGGTTGAGGTGATAGTTCAGTTGCCTCCCCCATGCACAATCCCTCAGCTTCAGAGTTTACAGGGAAAAGTGAACTTTTTACGACGTTTCATCGCAAACTATGCCGAGATCATAAAGGGTTTCATGTGTTTATTGAAGAAGGACGTTCCTTTCCATTGGGATGAATCCACTCAACGCTCTTTCAAAGTATTGAAATGTGCCCCGACGTCTACCCCTCTACTTCGACCACCCAATTATAATAAAGATTTCTTATTGTACTTGGCCTCTACGGAGTTGACCATCAGTATGGTCTTGGTTTAGGAGGATGATTTTCTCTGAGAATACGTGATTTATTACCTGAGCCAAGGCTTGGTTGGATCGAAACTCAATTATTCCCACATTGAAAAACTTGCATTCGAAGCAGTCCATGTTGTCCAATGGTTCCATCATTACATCTTGTTTCTCAAGACCACCATCATTGCCATTGTGAATCCATTTCAATACATGTTGACACGATGTGTAATTGGCGAAAATATCAGTAGATGGATAATTATCCTTTAGGAATTCGACTTGGATTTTGTTTCGGAGAAATCCAAAAAGTCGTTGGTCTTCACGGAACTCATTTCAGAACTTTCGGTCGAATCAGGTGATGTTATACCCAAAGAGTCGCCTATCAGAGGGGACATGTTTTTGATCGCGTCTTTCGACCCCTGGTATGGACATATACTAGTCTATCTCCAAAATTTGAAGTGCCCCCCCTCTGCTTCTCATGATAAGCATTGTTGTATATGCCATCAGGTCAAGAACTATCTCATACTCAAGGACACTTTGTATCGTCGAGGTGTAGATTGCATCCTTCTCTAGTGCCTCACTCATGAAGAAGAAAAAATCGTGCTTAATGATTGCCACATAGGAGCATGTGGTGATCATTTGTCTGGGTTGGAAACAACCCAAAATATTCTACGAGTTGGTTAGTTTTGGCCGACGTTAATCAAAGATTGTGTTGAATCAGTCAAGAAGTGCCACCCGTGTTAGATCTTCTCACGGAAGATGAGGGCACACCCTGCTCCCATGTTTCCCATCATCACAGTTGGTCCCTTCACCAAGTGGGGGATTGATTATGCTACATGCAACCATCCTTCTGCAAGGGGGCACCGTTATATCATCGTAGCAGTAGACTACTTCATGAAGTGGGTCGAAGCTATGCCAACATTTAAAGATGATGGCAAGACAACAACTCTCTTTTTGCTTAACTAGATAATAGCAAGGTTCGACGTCCTGAGAGATATTGTCACTGAACATGGAAGTCACTTTCAGAACAAAATGATTTTCGAGTTAATGTCAAAGCTTGGGTTGAGGCAAGAACATTCGTCACCCTACTACCCACAAGCTAATGGTCAGGTGGAAGCTGTGAATAAATCTCTTAAAACTATTCTACAGTGAACGATTAATTCGGCCAGGTCAAATTGGTATTTGATGCTGTACTCGGCATTATGGGCCTACCGAACATCTGTTAAGACTGTGACTGATTTCTCACCTTTTCAACTTGTTTATGGGCTGGAAGCATTCTTTCCTATATAGTGCCAGATCCGCTCTCTAAAATTGGCAATACATTTATTTCCAGACACTTCACCGCTTGAGGAATGTTTATTATATCTTGAGAAGCTCTATGAGAAGCATCGGGATGCAGCCTTGGCTAATGAGGCTCACAAACAATAAGTCAAGTGTCAGTACAATCTGTCCATCCGCCGTCAGATTTTCTTTGAAGGTGACCTTGTCCTAGTCTATGACCAAGATAAGAACCCCTGGGGGGAAGGAAAGTTCAAACCCATGTGGTTCAGACCTTTCATCATGAAGGAGGTTCTAAATAAGGGCTCTTATCATCTGGTGGAATTTGAGGGAAATTCTTTGGCTGAGCCTAGAAATGGGCTCTACCTCAAGAAGTATTACTCGTAGGTGGGTCGCCTTGGGTGACTTCTTGTAACATATGTATAGTCTTATACATTTTCTTTTTAGTTTTTTTCTTTTTGGTTTTATGGACGTGTCGTTTTTGATGTCATATTTTTCACTGTGGCAGAAGTCAAGTGAATCAGAGGTGTTTGTTGGGTTTGCAGACGGTGCTAGCCAACACACTTGGAGGCTTGCTTCCGCAGCTTGGGTGATTTTCACACCTCAGGTCTAGTTGTTATCTTCAGGAGGTATTTTCTTAGGTGACGCCACAAACAATGTCGCTGAATACAACATAGTTTTAGAGTTGCTTCATGACACTTTTTCACATGGTATCTCTCACCTCCAGGTCTACTTAGATGCTCAGTTGGTTGTGTCCCAATTAAATGGGGTTTACCATGTTTATGATCCTACACTACACTGATGGTTCCTTAGGGTACGTCTCTTAGAACAAATATTTGGTTACATTACATATATCCATATTCATAGGAGGTTGAATCAAATCAAAGATACTCTAGCTAATCATGTATTAGCTTGGAATATTGCACACATGTAAGGAAAATAACAAACACACAAATGTAAATACATTTGTAAAATAGATGTAATCCATAAGACATAAAAAGATGAAATACACATATATATAAAATATCAGAGTACATGGGTGGGTGCAAGCGCCTAAAAAATATGTCCAGTAAGAATCACGGGGCTTATTCCCTCAAGAATATATTAAAAGTGCTTTCGGCACGTAAGTAGTCCAACCTATATAAGGGCAGGGCCTTTGGCCCTGCTATAGTGAACAATGACATTTTCCAAACGCTGGAAGAGCTAGACCAAGGTCTGTGGCACCCCAACTATGTGAGGCTGCATCGATAGTAGGAGATCCTCAATCTCTGCCATAAGGACTGTACGAGTGAGAGCAGTGAGGTTCCTCTCTCCCTGTCTCAATACTCTCTCAGCCTCTCCAGCTGGGGGGCCCCTTGCTGTTGTTGCTGGTCCGACGGCTGTAGATGGTCCTGCCTCTTATTGAGGATGCCGCATGGTCCTCTAGAAGTCTGCTGGACACACTGGTCCCACATCTATACATAACAAATACATAAGTGTCATATACTTCTATATACAAAAAAATGATATATATGAAAAGACTTAAAAATTAAATAACTTTGAAAAGAAAACTTACCCATCTCTCCTCACTCCTCTTCGGGAGGTACAGGCATGTCAGGATCCCTAGAAAAATTGATTTTGGCATAGGGTTAGTCCTCTATTGCTAGAATCTACCGTGACCACCAGTCAAAAATTTATCATCGAAGGCCTCAATGTTCCTCCCTCCCTCCCCTGTCACGGCAACAACTCTACCCATATGGATAGCACTAGGAAAGAGGCCTCATGCCCTCATATAGTCTCTCGAGGAATGATATTGGGTACCCTCTCGAAGAAAAAGGAACACAAAACAGTCCCAAACCCAAAGTTTTGATGCTCCCATATCTGACACTCTGTTAGTTGTCTCTTCATGCAATCTAGCATGGTTGTGCTCCAGTAAAAAATCTATGCATTTAAGCATTGTACTGCATAATGCATGTGCACCCGGGAAGCGTGATGCAAAGTTGCAGATCCAATGATCCACCCAATGAGTAGAACTATCAATTTGAGTGATAGGTTTTTGATCTTATGTATAGGCACCTGAGAACCTACTTTCTCAGTACCAGCCTCACAATGAAGTCCAATAAACTCCTCAATGTGGTGAGGCCCGGGGGAAAAGTACATAAGTTGACTAGATCCTCTCTCTTTGAGAGACCAGTCAAGATGTAAATGTATTCAATTGTTGGAGTCAACGACTGCTCCTCGAGCATAAATGCCTCTGCGTTAGGATGCCAATAATCTATCAAAGCATTCAACAACCTGGGTTGTGCCCTCATAAATAGACACTGGAAGAACTTTAACAAACCGCATTGTGATAAAACAATAATAGCAACAGGGTCCTCTGAGACCAAAAAATCAATGTCCTCATGCTCCCTCTCTCTCCATTGAACATACATACTGCAAAATGCCAAAGTTTGGAGAGTTAACTCTTTCCTTTTTATTTTTTACCAATTGTTGGAGGGTGTATGTGGGCTGCCTTGGCAACAGTCGTGTGTGCACGCGGGCAATTTATCTTCTGCCCGCATGTACATGCGGGCTGTTCTTGGACAACCGGCATACACATAGGGATAACCTTTTTAAAGGTCAGTGCCCCCCCAAAAAACAAAAATAAATTCAAAAATGAAAGATGGAAATACAAGAGAGGCTAGTTTGTACTTACTTGGTCGAAGCAGAAGTTCGTTTTGTCCATTAAAGCTCCCGGAATCAACTCTTTAGGAAAAGAGGTGTTTTTTGACTTTTGGTCAATTCTCAAGTTACAATGGTGATAATGAGCTGCCAACGTTCTATTTATAGACTTTGTGACCTCCTTTTGTCATTTTTTGGACCCTTTTGTCATTTTTTCTAGCTTAAAAAATCATTTACTATGGTTCTTGAGTTTCTTGGGGGATGTTACGAGAAGTGTTACTTTGGGTATTTGGAAATTTTTTTAGAGTGGGGTTATTTTTAAAGGTATTTTGGCAAAAAGTCATTTTTCCAAATTTGTGCATATAAGATAGGATTCCACCTCCACTTGTTGCACCTCGTTGTCTTTTTCTCTTTGCCATAGGATCAATCCCACCGAATTGCAACACAGAACCCTCACTCTTGCTCTAGAAGTGTCGTAATTTAGTGGTAGAGACTAGCTTCACATGGATTCCCTAGGTAGATCCTGGTTGCATTTTGTTGTCCATGCCATCACTAATGACTATAGGCTCGGGAGTCCTTATTAGTTTTTCCTGATTAAAAGTTTGAGCCTCATTTGCATGATTCATTATCATTCTTGACCTCACCTTTGGGACTCCCAAAACACAATGGGTCTTCTTTTAAGCCCTTTTAAGACCCTCTAAACTTGAAAAGATTGTTGAGTGATCTTGTTTCTCTTCACGCTCGCCAAACTAAAATTTGAAGGCATGTCTGTCCAGCGGTAGTTTACCCCTTTTTCGGTCTAGATGGTCAAACGAACGAACAAAGGTATACTCTAGGATCCTTGGTTCTCTAGAAGAGTATTCTTAGGTATAGATCTACCCCTTTTTCGTGCCTGAGGGAATAAATTTACGGAAAAGGAACCCTCATGGAGTCCATAGTTAAGCTCTTTTCAGACTCCCTAAAATTGAAAAGATGGTCGAGTGACCTTGTTTCTTCACACTCGTTAAATTGGTCCAGAAGAACATCCCTTATGGAGTCCATAGTTAAGCTCTTTTCAGACTCCTTAAATATGAAAAGATTGTCGAGTGATATTGTCTTTGTCACACTCGTTAAAATGATTTTGAATTGACGTCTGTTCGGTGCTAGTTTACCCCTTTTTCGAGCCGACTAGACTACCTTCAAAAAAGGTACCTCAGTGGAGTCTCCTTTTATGCTTTTTCAGACTCTCTAAAAATGAAAAACCGTCGAGCTTACCTTATCTGGGCTAGTTAAAATTACATCGAAGGATGTTATCATTGTGTCTTATTAATCGCATTTGCATTCCCCTATCTTTGGCCTAATGACGGCTCCATGTTTCTCTCAACTAAACCATCTGAAGCATGCCTTATACACAAGCCTTGTAGTACTTTTCCTCTGCATATTGACACCTTGAACCATGGAGGATTTTTCCCGAGTGTCCTTTTCCTTCATATGTCCCCTTGCTCTGAGCATCAATATGTTCCTTACACTTGGAACTAGTATGTCTGCGACACTCGATCCTCCCTTGTAACATAGCATTCTTTTGTTATTTCTCAAGATTTCCAAAATGATTGAAAAAGACAAAAAAATCAAATATACCCCCAAAAGAGGAAGGGATAAGCATTTTCTTTTTGTTGACAACACAATGAGATTCCCTTGGAAAAATCACATCCTTCCATTTGTTTGTCAAGCTTTAGGATTCAATATGACCTTAATAAGTTGTTCTCACTACATAGAGTTGTGTCCTCCTCCATTTGGTTATCCTTCCAAACATATGGAGAGTTTGTGTCGCCTCCTGCATCGTGAACTTATGTCAATACCATGCTGCCTGAGTCTCATCATTTGTCATTTTTTTTTCCAAGGGAATTTTTACTAAACTTGAATCAACCCTTCTGCTGTTTGTCTCTTGTCCTCATTCCTGGCCACCTCGAAAGACCAATCAAGTCCTTTCTCAAAATCAATGAAGTTCTCTCCCTGATCACCAAGATCCTCTTGTCTGTTCCCGATGAGCCGTCGAAGACCTCTAGGTAGTGAATTCGTACACTAATATTACACTCCTACCCGAGTTTTGAATATTTTCAAGTTGTTGCTTGAGCTCCAAAGACCTCATCTCCAACCATCCGGCATCATTGGATTCTTGAAGATGGATACTATACATGTATATCTTTTGATTTTTGAGATGTAGATTCACTGTTGTACTGCTCGCGACTACACTTTATATAGTTATATGACATGGATCTACAGTGTATTTGATTGGCATCCATGATTTTATTTCATCCCGAGCATGGGTATGCCCGCCTCGGTGAGACAAATTGTTATTTTGCAGATGGAACCTCTTGAACTCTGGTCCTTGGGATCACTCACTTCGTACATTGGTGAATATTTGTAATGTATTTCAGCCATCAGATTCTCCTCTGACCTCACACATTAGGGGGTATTTGTTATAACCCTAAATTGCACCAGACATGCATACTTGGCATCAGGCCATCTAACTTGCTATCTTTTCCAAGCCATCACNGGCATCAGGCCATCTAACTTGCTATCTTTTCCAAGCCATGACTGAACAACTCTTCTAAAAACCATTGTTTTGAAGGTGTATGCGCCCTGCACCATTACTTCCCATGTACAAATGCTTGCTGAGCCACTAAAACCCGCGTACACTCACAGAATATCGCAAAAAATGAAAATTGCAAAGGGATACAGGTTTTCATGCCATTACTTAACCGTTTGACTGCCCATAGCTAGTCACCCCAACCGTTACTATCTCTTTTGGCCTATAAAATAAGGGGTTGGGGTCCCATTCTAAAAGAACCACGAGAGAAAATAAACTCTTCCCATTTTGTCATTCCCCCTTTGCCCCAATTGCAAGCCCTTCCTATTTCACTAGAGAAAACTGAAGAGGAGAAGAAGACATGGAAGCAGTTGGTGCATGGTGAAGAGGAGCCCAGGACCAAGTTTGAGGAGAAGTGTCGGTCTCGTGTTGTAAGTGATTTTTTTTTAGATTAATATAAAGAAGTACTTTTTCCGTCCCGCCAAATGATGTTTTGAATCTTTATGATTTGTTTACATTTCTTGTTTATGATGTCTAACCCACTAATCCATATATAGAATGCATTATTGTAGTTTCTTGTTTGTCTTTTGATGAATGAAGGTCAGCCTTGGGATGATATTTGCAGTCAGGAAACAACCAAGTGCAAAGGGATCAACACCGGATGTAGAGTTTAAGGTAGGCCTATCGGATCCCTCTTTCTTGTCTTTTATGTATGATTGTGGGGTAATGTCGGGATAGTGATTAAAAGTAGGATACTTTAGATGGTTAGCTCCACCTACACTTTAGAACCCTGGTGTATTCCGTAGAGGGGTTTTCCTGCTATATCATAGTTCATCTAAAGCACTAATCATTTCTGCTTCATAATTGTCTTCTTTTTCAATTAGTTTTTCTATCTCATTTCCTTCATGGCATTCTACTTCAAGATGTCTGCGTTTTTCACAATTAAATAAAAACAACATACCTCTGTTGATTATATACTCTTCATCTTTTGAATATGTTTGACCTGGTGAACATATTTCTTCTTGATTTACCTGCATCTTCTTTGGCATTTTCTAAATCTGCAATGGTTGAATAATATATGTCATGTAACTTATCCCAAAGTTCTTTGGCTGAGGAAAATTTACCAAAATTTTCTCTTACCGGATTAGGTAATCCTTCCCAGATGAAATCCATTGTTATTTTGTTATTCTTCTTAAATTCCTTCTTGGCTGCAGTCTTTTCCCTTTTTGAACTATCATATCTCGTAATGACTAATAGCTAAATATAATTCCCTTGTGCTTGTAAAAATACTTCTGCTCTTCTGATCCATATCTCATACGTTAACCCATTCTAACCATTAAACAATGGTACTCCATTCTCAGAATAATCCATGATCTCTTTCCAGTGGTTAAACTGATTTATGAAGGAACTGACTCTAATACCAATTCTTGGATTGCTGAGAGGGAAGGTGAATGAGTAATAGAGAAATTTAATCCATTTTAACCATAAAATACAAGTGTTATATCAATGTAGCATTATCACCCAATGTTTGTAGAGTAAATAAACAATGAACAAACGAGCAATCATACACATACACAGTACACCAGTGTTTTTACGTGGAAACCCAAAGTGGGAGAAAACCACATAATGCTTTTTCTTATATGTCTTTAAGAATTACATTCATTGGGAGCACCAACTTCCTTTTATTTCCAGCTGCAACTGGTAGGAGGCTCCAACCCCCTAGTTTCTCAGGCTACAACCTAAGGGAAGCTCCAACTCCCCAATTCTTTGGCTACAACCCGCTATGTTCTCAGGCTACAACCGAAAGGTGGATACAACCACCCGTCCTTGCCCCGTTCAATTGCCCTGTCTTAGAAGTAGAATGATGGAACTAATTTCACACTATCACTGTGAAATATACTATTGTAAACCTGTACCAATCAACCTTGTTGAATTCTAGCTTATTCTAGAGAGCGAACTTGTAGAGAGTACCTTGCACATAATATTTTTTGTATGGATCTGAAAATGGTACACAAAATACTGCAGACTTTACTCTAAGAAATACATTTGGTCTTACTAAATTTGGATCTGTTATGAATAATTTATGACATTTTTACCCAAAACACCTTAGAAATCATCATCAAAAGAATTTATCCTCCCTTGAATTTCAACCTTCTTTACTTCAGCTTCTCTCTCAAATTCGCCTTAGATATCCTTTGGTTACCTCAGTGACTTGTAGATATTAAATATGCTCAAGTTTAATTAAATGAGAGACCCTTGCATCTTATTTATACTTTTATGTATCTTCTTCAAGGGGTTACCTTCTAACCATCTTAAACCACTTTCCTTATTTTAGGGCTAACCCACTTCTAACCACGTGTCCACTTAGTAATTTCTCCATTGACTTTATTATTTAAATAATTTATTTTGTATCAAATTTAACTTATAGTACACTCATCACTTCACTTTATTATTTAAATAATTTCTTCTTTGCAACCACTTTGACTACTTTGACCTTTTGGGGCTTCTAGATGACTCATGAGGCTTCTCCAACTTCACATGGCCATAACTCTCTAACCATGAGGAGTTATGTGACATTCCACATACCACCATAAATGGAATGAAATGTAATATCCATATAGAATAGTCTTACCTTCAAATATATTAAAACTCATATCATTATACATCAAACAAACTTGGGTCCATTACCCAAACCTTTGTGCTACTGGAATTCACTACCGGAATTTCTTCAAGGGTTGACATCAATGAAAAGAAACCCAAATAATCAACAGATTGCAGTGACAATGTCACTTACTTAGAATTTTCACTCTCCAAGATAAGAGTGGGATCGATCGAAGATTGCATAAGCACGACCACTTCTTAAATTGTTGGTTAAATAGGATGAAAGACAACATGGTCAAGAGATGCATCACCCCAAAAAAACATGAGTGGTGTCGGCCAAATATTGCATCAACACGACTGATGATTGAACAATTGGCGAGACAACATGGTAAAGACATGCATCACCCCCCAAAACAAGAGTGGTTTCGGCTGAAGATTGCATCAGAATGACCACTGTATCAACCAAATAATGGTTAGATAGTTGGGAAACCAAAGACGATTCAGAACCCGAATGGGTATCGGATAAGGAATGTGTTTCTTATACCATAGTAGTAGCAGGGCATAAAAGATTAAGGTGATCTCCTTTGCAAAGAATATAAAGGAACTTGAGATTACATCTTATACGTAGAGGCTCCTCAATCATATGAATTCCCCCAGCATTACTTGCAGTGGATGGTGACATGCTTCCAACATGAATCAAAGTGGCTAGTAGAAAATATCCAACATGAATTGTAGAGGTTGGTTATAAATTCCCAACATGACTAGCAGAGATTGGTGATGAATCTTCAACATGACTAGTAGAGGTTGGTGATGAACCTTCAACATGACTAGCAGAGGTTGGTGATGAACCCCCAACATGACTAGCATAGGTTGGTGATGAATCCCCAACATGAATAGAAGAGATCGGTGATGTATGTGTAGTGCAACTAGCAATGACTAGATTTGTGCCCCCATCATGACTTGCAATGACTATTTACATGTCTTCAACATGACTTGCAGAGGTTGTTTACTTATCTCCAACATGACTAACAAAGGTTGGTGATATAATGCCAGTATGACTCGTAGTGACTGGACTTGTGATTCCAACATGACATGGAATGACTGGTTGTGGAATTTGAGACCAAGGTTCAGGGAAAGACTGATTTTGAGAAATTGCGGGCCAGGAAGGGTTCTGGTATACACCATGGCCCTATCTGACATGATAGTATCCTCCTCCAAATTTATTCATAAAGGGTTGTAAGGGAATCATCACTGAGGAAGTTGCTTGCAAAGATAAATTGACATGACAAGGGTTACTAAGGTGAGGATATATGTTTCTCCCAGATGAAGGAACTTCATGAATGGGGTTTCCCGAAACACCAGAGGGAAGATGGAGGGCTGCCATGGGAAAAACATTCGTAGGAACAGACATAGCATAAGAAGGATATATGGATGGGATGTAATAAGTAGGATGACCTCCCATTTGAGCACTTTCTCCTGGAAAAGTGAAGCGAGGATTGGAACCATAGGAATGAATATTACAACCTCCTACTATAATATTTGGTTGAGGGATATGACTCCCACCAAGCGAAAAGAGAGAATAAGGAGGCATCATGTCCTCGGACCCAAAATTAGGATTCACATAAGATGACGAGACATAGGATGGAAAGTGCAAAGACATGTCTGGCATACCATGAGAAAAATGATTAGAAGCCTAAGGTATTGGCTAAGTATCATGATTCAATGTACCACTCAGAAATACAAAAGGATTCATCTGTGTGGAATGAGAAAAGACTGTTAAGAACCAAACATCAATATAGCATATAAAAACCTCAGAAAAAGTACTCAACGTCTTGAAAAAGAGATAATTTCAGATAATAAGCCTCTTCGAGGGGGAAACCTCCTTTTACCCCACTTAAATGTTCAAGT
>JASDQU010246491.1:0-16634 GCA_032191745.1 Picea mariana
CGGTGTTAGTTTCTATAGGAAGTCACAATCAATGTCCATATAAGTCCGAGTCTTTAGTTAGTAGGATGATGATGCATAATAGATGAAGCATAGCATAAAAGAGAGGTAGAGAGAACAATCAAGAAGTAACAACAACTAAGGAGTGTAATGAGTCATTGGAGTCGAAGCTCATTGTTGTCGTTGTATTTTTATTTGCGCATTGCACTGAAGTTTATTAATATCAATCATTTTGTGTATTGACAAGTTTCTATCTTATTTCTGAGATTATGTGCTAAGCATAGCACTGTGTTATTCCACATTCATAAATAATTCCATTAAGTGTGTGTATTCACAACGCGCAACAAACTGAGCAGTCTATGTGCTGCATATTGGTCTTGAGAAATCTGTCGTGTAGCCTATTTGGTGCATAGTATTTGAAACTGTCTCGTGCAGAGTACACTCTGCGCACCGTCGATATGAGATCTTGTATTAGAGAAAGTTCTATCAGAAAAAGTTTAAGAGCATAAAATTTGTTCAAAACTGAAATATGGCTTCTACCTCAAAATTGCAACCTCCCACCTTTACAGGAAAGAATTATGAGATGTGGTCCTTGACCATGAAGGAGTTGTTCTGAGGTCAATATGTATGGGAGATGGTCAAGAATGGCTGTGTGGAACGAGTAGATCAGGAAACATATAATTCCCTCACAGAAGATGACAAAGATGTCTTGAAAGATCAAAGAAAGAAGGATGGAAAGACGTTGTTTTACATACATATGTTTATTTTTCAATAGGCTAGGTTTAAGCATGAATTTAATTCTATTTTTAGAATTTTACTTAAACCATAAGCAATTTTTTGCAGCAACCAAGATCACAAGAAGAAACACCATGCACAAGTACACAAGAAGTATCCTAGGAAACCCTTCTCAACAAGGGAAGAAAACCCATCCAATCCATTGCTATATTCTTCAAGATAAATACCTCCACCACAATAAAAACCTAGCACGCAAAAGGGTTCTCACAAACCCTAGAAGACTAGCACCCAAGAGAGGTGTGCACTTTTCCCAAGAATAAGTGTTTGCTGAAATTTCCAAACTCACACTTCTATTATGATTCCTCAATGGGGAATCTACCTTTATTTATATTAGACTGAACCTGTCAATAGTAGTGTTTATTGGCACAATAGGGACGACCTCAATAACTTATAATATAATTAATAATTACCATATTAATTATGGTTTACATTAATTATCTTTCACTATGTGGTGGGTCCGACCTGTACCCTTTACATCACAAATAGGGTTTTAGGTAAGTCTGACTCTTGTATAATATAGAAAAGGATATCATACACCCACTAATACTCATCCACTAGGGGCACATCCATATGTTCTCCGCCACAGGGATTTCCACATCTCTATCACACTATGTCTCAGAGGAGAACCGCACTCACTAGCGCTCAACCACTAGGATCATGTTCACCTGTGTTGAACCACAGGCACATCCAACGCAATAGATCTCTTTCTCACTGCATTACAAAGAAGAATCATTTGGAGTATCACATCATTTCAACTCTCTGCACAGAGGAGGCCAATACATTGTTTCATCTCTTTCTCAAAACGATACACCCAACTCATGGGATTCCCCACATAGGGGCACACAACATTTCATCTCTGTCTCACAGAGGAACCACATACCCAGCCTATGGGATTCCCTACACAGGGGCACACACCATTCCATCTCAGTCTCAGAGAGGAAAAACACACCCAGCTCATGGGCTTCACCACCTCACACAGGGGCACACCGTTCCATCTCCGTCTCAGAGAGGAACCACACACCCATCTCATGGGAACACCCAACTCATGGGCTTCCTCACCCCACACAGGGGTACACACAACTTTCCTTATTTGTCTCATAGAGGAACAACACACCCATCTCATGGGAACACCCAACTTAAGGGCTCTCTCTCAGGCCGAGTCACTCAGTCTATATCTTGGAGGATGTATCACGCAGTTGTAATCATCAACACTCCCTCTCAGCTAGGGAGACATTCTCCATTAGGCCAAGTATCGCACGAAAGTACTTGAACTTCGTCTTGGCTGTAGTCATCGACACTCCCTTTCAGCTAGAGAGGTATTCTCCACCAAGCCAGTTTCTCACAGAAGTACTTGAACTTCATCTTGGCAAGAGATTTGGTGAAGATATCTGCAATCCGCTCGTGTGTAGGAAGGTATTGCACATGTACTACTTTCCTCTGCACCATGTCTATGATATAATGATATTTTATCTCAATGTGTTTCTATCTATCATGAAACACATGATTCTCAAAGAGATTCACACAACTATGGTTATAATAATAGAATCCATCTCATGATAAAATAAATCTGTCAGATTCTTACGAAGCCACACTACTTCACGGACTACCACACTTAATGCTATATACTCTACTTTTTTGGTACTCAAGGCGACAGAGATTTGTTTCCTGCTACACCAGGAAACCATGGAAAACCCTAAGGTGAAAAACAAATTGGATGTGCTCTTCCGATCCACTGTACTTTCTGTCCAATCTGTATCGGCATATCCCTACAAACTCAAGTCCACACTGGGGGCATATCTCAAGCCATATCCAACTGTGCCTGGTATATATATCAATACATGCTTTACTTCAATGATCCAATTAGTTGTTAGTACACATGTGGGTCAATCTCATTTGAATCATCACCATTTATTTTAGTCAAATCTATCACCATCGATGTAGACATGGATTTTAATTTTGTCATACTGAACTTCTTTAAAATCCTCACTGTATATTTTCCTTGACTCAAAAAAAATTTCATTGGTCCTCTATCATACTTATTGTCCCAAGAAGTAGTGCATCATACCTAGATCCTTCATCTCAAAATCATAAGTCAAAGCTTTCTTGTGTCCAACGATAAGGCTTCCGGACTTTATTCAACCTGTACACATGAGATTTCTCATCCTATATCACGAGTCCTTATGGTTTCTTGATGCAAACTTCTTCCTCAATCTCACCATTGAGAAAGTTTGTCTTTAGATTCATCTAATGTAGTTTCCAATTCATGTATGATGGTTGGAAGTGTATCGGACTACTGGGTCAAATGTATTACCATAGACAACTCCCTCTATTTGTGGGAATCTTCTGGCTACAGATATCACTTTATATTTCTCAACACTTCCATCAATTGTATGTTCATCTTCCCCTTGCAGAGTTTGTTGAGTTTAGAAAGGCCTTTCATGGCCTACTACAAGGTTTCTGGGAATATCAACTGGAGAAATTGGATCAATGAATTTTTCCCTCTGAACTTCTAAAAGGGAGAAGGTAATATCTCTTCCTTATTCTCATTTTGTTTGACTCCCTCTGAGTCAAGTAAATCCCTTTGAAGTCTGAAGGATGGATGTATTATTTTACTTGTTTGCTANGGGCTCCCACACTAGAGATAATACCCTTCACTTATTACGAATGCAATCAACTATAAGTTTAATGATCAAAAAATTTACTTGAGCCTGCATTCATGCTCAATTTGGTATTTGGTTTAGAGGAAACAATTCTCATCTCTCTTATCTTCATCCTTTTGAGTTGGGTTTGGATCAATGTTAGCGGTGGAAGAATATTATCTTCCTTTCTTCCTAGTTGGACAATTTCTTGCATAGTGTCCATATTTGTCACATCTAAAGTACCGGATCTCTGAAACATCTCTTCTTTGATTATGACTTAAACTTGATGGAGTCTTCTCATCTCTGAATGTTTTTCTGAAGTTTATTTTGAATCTTACTCCTTTATTTGTATGAAGTGCAAGAGCATGGTTGTCATTAGGGGAGTATTCTAGTCCTCTATTTCTGAGTCTAAGTTCTTCTTGAGTACAGTCTGTCCACAAATGATCAAAAGTGGGTAATTTTTCCCTTCCATTGATGCTTTGAAGAAAAGGTTCACAATGTTTTGGAATATTGTTGAGAGTGGATAAGAGAAGTTCTCTATTAGACATGATCTCTCCAATGAAACCTAGCTGAACTTTGATCTCTGATATCTTCATAAAGAAGGTAACAACTGTATCACCTTTTGTCATATTGGTACTTTGAAGCTAGCCCTTTAAGGTAAGGGATCTGAGGGTGTTTTCACTTTCAAACATATATTTTGGTGATTCATACATTTAATAATATGTCTTCGGGTTGGAAATACGAGGTAGGAGATGATCTCTTACTGAATAAATGATTATTTTTCTTTGCCTTGAAATCTTCTTCCCTTCTTATTTCCTTCTCTTCATCGATAGTTGTTTCTGGTAAAGTCTTTTGTATCACACCCAAAAGATCATCTTCTTCAAGGGTGATATGAATCCTTGACTTCCAGGAGTTGAAGTGGCTTGATCCTTCAAGCCTATCATCCACTAAGGTTTTGTTCTTCATATTTTCAGATTTCTTCACAAACTCTCGCCAACTGGATTTAGAAAACCTAAGGGCTAGGTTAGACTAGAAAAATTATGTTTTTTGGGCTTATGACTGCCAACAATAAGCTTTGAGAGTGTCACATGAATATTGTTGAGTTGAAAAGTTCCTTCAATGAGTTGCAAGAACCCTAAAATAAAAAAAATTGCAGATTGCGGAACCCTAGAAACCCTAGGGCCAAAAATCCAAAATCCTCGGATTTTCACTTTGAGAGTCTCCAGAGGTGCACTGAGGGAGATCATACACCCTTATCCAAATTTCATTCCCAACGTCCAAGTGTAAAGTGTTGAAAAGGCCAAACAAGAGAGGGTCGTACAGATTTTGCAGAAACCCTAGAGAGTCGTACAGATTTGCAAAAAAGAGAGGATGACTTCTTTAATGATTGTTCAATGGGTTCTTCAAGACCTATGCTCTGATTCCATGTTGATTTTTCAATAGGATAAGTTCGAGCATGAATTTGATTCCATTTTTAGCATTTTACTTAAACCATAAACAATTTGTTGCAGCAACCAAGATCATAAGAAGAAACACCATGCACTAGTACACAAGAAGTATCCTGGGAAACCCTTCTCAACAAGGGAAGAATACCCATCCAATAATTTTCTATATTATTCAAGAGAAATACCTCCACCACCATAAAAACCTATCACACAAAAGGGTGCTCATAAACCCTAGAATACTAGCACCCAAGAGAGGTGCGCACTTTTCCCAAGAACAAGTGTTTGCTGAAATTTAAAAACTCACACTTGTGTTATAATTCCTCAATGGGGAATTTACCTTTATTTATATTAGACTGAACCTGTCAATAGTAGCTTCTATTGGAACAACAGGGCTGAACTCAATAACTTATAATATAATTAATAATTACCATATTAATTATCTTTCACTTTATGGTGGGGATGACCTGTACCCTTTACATCACAAATAGGTTTTTAGGTAAGTCTGACTCTTGTACAATATAGCAAGGGATCTCATACACCCACTAATGCTCATCCACTAGGGGCACATCCATTTATGCTCAACCACATGGATGTCCACATCTCTATCTCACTATGTCTCACAGGAAAACCACACTCAGTAGTGCTCAACCACTAGGATCACGTTCACCTGTGCTCATTCACAGGCACATCCAACTCAACATATCTCTTTCTCACTGTGTTACACACGAGAATCATCTGAAGTATCACATCATCTCAACTCTCTGCACATAGGAGGCCAATACATTGTTTCATCTCTGTCTCAAAAAAATACACCCAAATCATGGGCTTCCCCACACAGGGCACACAACATTTCATCTTTGTCTTAGAGAGGAACCACATACCCAGCTTATGGGCTTCCCTACAAAAGGGCACACAACATTTATTCTCCGTCTCATAGAGAAACCACACACCCAACTCATGGGCTTCACCACCTCACATAGGGGAACAACATTCCATCTCTGTCTCAAAGAGGAACCACACACCCATCTCATACGCACACCCAACTCATGGGATTCCTCACCTCACACAGGGGTACACACAACTTTACTTCTTCGTCTCAGAGAGGAACAACACACCCAACTCATGGGCTCTCTCTCAGGCCGACTCACCCAGTTTGTGTCATGGAGGATGTCTCACGTAGCCATAATCATCAACAACATCAATCCATGCATGAGAGTATACTTCCAAGAATTGCATCAAAAAAGAAAACCAAGGAAGCATGGTACATATTACAAACCTCTTATTAGGGTATGGACAAAGTAAAGAATACAAAACTGAAGATTCTTAGAAGAGACTTTGAAACTTTGTCAATAAAAGAGATAGATTTAGTAGATTATTTTTATACCCATGTCATTGGACTGATAAATCAGATTAAGTCTCATGGTGAAACCATAGAATATAGAAAAGTAATTGAGAAGGTACTTAGGAGTCTTCTTCCTAAATTTGATACCCTTTTTGTGACTCTAGAAGAAGGAAACGATTTGAGTCAGTTTAGCCTAGATGAATTGCAAACTTCCCTCATCAATCATGAACATAGATTGAACATGACATGTATGTCATTAGAGAATGCACTTTTCGCACAATCATCTATAAGCCATGGAAGAGGAAGGGTGAGAGCTAAATCTAGAGGTAGAGGAAGAAGTTATGACATAAGTGAATGCAATAGTAATCCTTGAAATGTTGGTGGAAGAGGTCAAAACCCAAGTACCAACCAGTCAAGTTGTCATAGAAATGACAATTCAAAGATTCAATGCCATTACTGTAAAAAGTATGGACATTATGCAGATGAGTGTAGTAAGAGACAATATAATCAAAACATGCAAAGTCAAGATCAGTCAAACAACAAAAATAACCAAACTTGCCTTATGTTTATGGTACGCGATGTATAAATGTCTAATGTTGTAGAAATACCTAATACAGTGTCACCATTTGAATGCAATTTTTCCCACGCAATTCCATGTCACATATGGTATCTAGATTCAGGTTGCAGTAACCACATGACAAGAAACATATAATTGTTTTCTAGTTTGGATGAGTCAGTCCAAACCAAGGTTACACTTGGAACATATATCCAAGTCACCGTCTTAGGAAAAGGAAGTATAAGAATCTTAACCAAGAAAGGATAACAAAGAGTTATGTCTAATCTATATTATGTTTCTAGTCTGAAGCATAATATGATGAGCACACGATAGTTGTTAGAAAAAGGATAAAGAATCTACATAGAAGATAATCACTATGTGATCATGGATAAATTCCCAAGTAATCTACTTATTGCAAAAATACAGATGACAAGTAATAGGATGTTTCCATTAACTTTGAATCCAACCAAGAATAAGAACACAAAACAAAGTGTTGATAAAGGAAAAAATGCACAGTTAGACATTGCATTTACAACATAAAGTGTGCACAGATCCAATGAAGAAAATAGCGTGTGCAGTATCAAGAAAGTATAAAATGGCACATAGATGAAGGCAACCTTCCAATCTAAAATATAGGATGATTCCTGGCTATGACATTTCAGATTTGGAAATTTGAACTTTGGAGGTCTGAAGTTGTTACACACAAAGGATATGGTAAAATGTTTGCCATTAATTGAAAAACAAGAAAGGATATGTGAAGGCTACATATTTGGAAAGAAACACAGAGAATTATTTCCAGTTAGCAAGTCTTACAGAGAAATAGTTCCACTGGAAATTGTACATTCATACATTTGTGGACCAATGCAAACTCCATCTATAGGAGGCAGTACACATTTTCTAACATTCATTGATGATTTCTTAAGAAAGACATGGATTTATTTCCTAAAGCATAATCTGATGCATTGGGTTTTTTTCAACAATTTAAGTCACTTGTGGAGAAACATAGTGGTTATTACATCAAGTTTCTAAGAATTGACAGAGGAGAAGAATACATTTCAAGAGAATTTCAAAACTTTTGTAAAGTTCATTGCATTTATAAGCAATTTACCACGTGATGCACACCATAGCAAAATGGTGTCGCAGAGAGAAAGAACAGAACCATCATGGAAATGGTGCACAATATGTTGACAACCAAACATTTTTCAAATGAGTATTTGGATAAGGCAATAGAAACCGCAATTTACATCTTGAACATATGTCCGCCAAAGAGTGTGAAGAACATAATTCCTCAAGAAGCCTAGACAGGATCAAAGAATAATGTTGCGCACTTAAAAAAATTTTGTTGCGTCGCATACGCACATGTTCCAGATGATTTGAGAAGGAAGATAGATAACAAAGGACATAAATTTATAATTGTTGGGTATTCTAAAGAAAGAAAAGGGTACACAATCTATGACCCTGTCATAAGAAAAGTCATAATCAGTCGCGATGTTCATTTCGTGCAGAATGAAGCATGGGATGGGAGTGTAGAAAATACAGTTAAGATCATTAGTGTTATTGTGCTTGATGATACAGAATATGAAGTGGTTCAAACATCATGCACAAGTCAGTGCGTAGTTCCAACTACACATGGAACTATGACGCAAATCACTGCACATAATACTCTAGTAAGAACAACAAGTGGGTAGTCTACACCTAGAGCACAACAAACACTAGCAAGTAGTCCAAGCAGTTCTACATCTCGAGATCCAACTTTAGCAAGTTTGTTACCAAGAAAGATAAGAAGTTTGCGCGACATCTATAATGAATATGCAACAAATTCATTTTCAGTTTTTTCTCTGTTTTCACTAATAGATGACCCATTAACCTTTGAAGAAGAAGTCAAATATGATGTATGGGAACCAACCATGGATGAAGAAATCAGATGCATAGAGAGAAATCAAACATCGAAATTGGTAGATGTACTTAATGAAAATGATTTCATAAGTGTCAAGTGGATTTATAAAACCAAGCAAGATGCAAAAGGAAAAGTGCAGAAGCATAAGGAAAGATTAGTTGCAAGAGGCTTTACACATCAACCTGGAATTGATTTTAATGAAACATTTGCACCAGTTACACGCATAGACATAGTTAGAACTGTGTTAGCAGTTTTCGCACAGTACAAATGGCCAATTTATCAGATGGATGTAAAGTCAACATTCTTTAATGGAAACTTAGAAGAAGAAGTATATGTGGAACAACCACGAGGTTATGAGATTCCAGGGCAAGATGAAAAAGTATACAAATTGAAGAAATCACTGTATGGTTTAAGTAAAGATCTGAGAGCATGGTACAGTCACATATATTCCTATCTGACACATAATGGATTTAAGAGAAGTGAAAGTGAGCCAAAAGTCTACACCAAAGAAAATCAACAAGGTAATATGTTAATTATTTGCTTATATGTGGATGATTTGATATTTACATTTAATTTAGGAATATAAGAATTTGAGTCATTCATGAAGGATGAATTTGAAATGACTCATTTGGGACTTATGAGATATTTTCTAGGAATATAAGTACAACAGTTCAAAATTGGTATATTTATCTCACAGTCCAAGTATGCGCATGGAATATTGAAAATATTCAATATGATGAATTCAAAAGTAGCACCAACACCTTTCATAATAGGATTGAAGTTAAGAAAGGAAAATAAAGGGTCCAAGGTGGATCCCACACTGTTTAAAAGACTGGTAGGCAGTCTTATGTATCTCATAGAAATAAGGCCTGATATTGTGTATGTAGTGAGCCTAATCTCAAGGTTCATGGAAACTCCAAAAGAATCACATTGGAAGACAAGAAACATAATCCTGAGATATGTGAATGGAACAATTTTTTTTAGCATCAAGTACTCCACTTCAAAAGATTTCAAACTCATTGGATACACTGACAGTGATTGTGGAGGCAGTATTGATAATAGAAATAGTACCTCTCGGTACAAATTTCATTTTGGAACAGGTATGGTATCATGGACATCAAGGAAGCAACCCATAGTGACACTTTCTTCAGCAGAAATAGAGTATGTCACAGCTACAAGCGCAACTTGTCAAGAAGTATGGATGCGAAGGATGTTAAAATACTTGTTGCAAGAACAAAAGGAACCAACAACAATATTCTGTGACAACAATTAAGCCATCATGTTATCAAAGAACCATGTGTTTCACAAGAAAACCAAGCATATTGATACAATGTATTATTTCATCACAGAATTGGTGAATAAAAAAGGGACCTGTTTAGAGCTTTGTAGTTTCACAGACATTTTTACAAAGGCTTTAGCAAGAGATGCATTTCTGCATCTGCATAGTAGTCTGGGAGTCCACACAGTAATAGAAGAGTGATAGTAAATTTGTAAACTCAATTTTGATGTAATTTTCTTTTGTAATCCCACCCACGTATAATTAAGGGAGAGTGTTGGAAACTGTAATTACAAGTTGGTGAGATATTTACATCTCCGCCGATTTGTCTGTCAGTCAATATGTAAGTAGTTGAATTGTCAATTGGACAGTCTGACGGATTGTAAGTGCAAAGTCTCACATTTACTCAAAAGTTAGTCATCAAGCAGTGAGCTATAAATGGAGCCGATCTCTATCTTTTCAGGTTTAATTAAGTGGTTGAAGAGTTAGTCAAATTAATGGTAGTCTTTAATATTGAGTCGGTGTTAGTTTTTGTAGGAAGTCAGAGTCGGAGTCCATATAAGTCAGAGTCTTTAGTTAGTAGGATGATTATGCATAATAGATGCACCAAAGAAGAAAAGAGAGGTATAGAGAACATTCGAGAACCAACAACAACTGAGGAGTGTAATGAGTCATTGGAGTCAAAGCTCATCTCTGTCATTGCATTTTTATTTGTGCACTACGCTGAAGTTTATTAATATCAAGAATTTTGTGTATTGACAAGTTTCTGTCTTATTTCCGAGTTTATGTGCTAAGCATAGCACTATGCTATTCCACATTCATAAATAATTTCATTAAGTGTGTGTATTCACAGCTCGCAACAAGCTAAGAAGTGGTCTTGAGAACTCTTTGGCACTTAGTATTTGAAATTGCTTCGCACATGCACTTTCGATCCGAGACTATTAACCCCTTTTAAAAAGAAAAAACAAGTTGTGTTACTCAACATCTTTACCACACTCAACTGATTACCATTCTCATTCTCAATTAACTTGATTAATTGATTATATATATCTAACATCCCTACCACACTCAACTGATTCCCATTCTCAATTAATCAGTGATTAATTGATTATATATATCTTGATGTAATGTGATGATATTGTTTTCCTCATCATCTCCATTGGATTGGTGTTCCACTTTAAAGTTTACTGTCACTTAGCTATCTAACCACATCTTCAAAATTGAAAGGACCCATCCAAAATGTATTATTTCGATCTGTATTCGTTTATTCAATCCCCACATGATCCTGTTAGAATTGCAAATGCAGAATACACAATTCACATAAGAAAATCAACAATCACACATATTAGAAACATAGAGATTTCACGTAGTTCACCCAAACGTTGGGCTACATATGATTGTCTTATTATTTAGATCACAGAGAATACAATAGACTTTCAAGATCTCTCATATCCTCCCTCACATACTCCCATCTCTCATTTTTGCCTCTAGGGGCATACATAAATTTATATACATTTACACAAGAAACTGATTATTAAATGCATCCCTATCCATATTCTAACTTGGTCTATTTAGTTGCAACCAATGCAGAATAATAGGATCCAAATCAATCCTTAGAGGAATTTGTTGTCACCAAATTCCAACAATCTCCACCTTGACAACAATTAATGTAATGTTCCTGACTTGGATAGTCTAGGAAATGTTTTTAATGTGTATGTAGGATCTATTGTTTACAACATATAAATGATCATACAAATAATAAATGCGACAAAGCACTGCAAAGTTTGTATTATGATATCTCTGCGGATTACAATAGGCCGAATGCGGCTGAATAAAATAACAAGACTCAGCTAGATAATAGTACAAAAAGGATCTTAGATGGAATACAAATAAGCAACTAAAATATAATACCCAGAATATGTGAGTGCTACAGAATCAATGGGTGTGCTGGGAATATGGAAACTGTGACAGTAACTGTTGGAAGTCTGGAAAGTTCACCCTGGGAGATATACTTATCCAAATGGCCTAGAAACTATCCCAACTGATGCACCCTACTCTAGTCCTTAGTACTGGTATATTTCGTACCCCTTTGTTGATGAGTCTGGACCCCGAATGGATACCCCTGGGGGAATGCGCCCCTCTTCTTCTCGCAAAATGCATCCTAATGATTCCACTGTCAGAATCGAACAAGATATGTCTCAAAATGATTGCCTTGGTCTACTGGGAAATGGGTCGGAAGGGTTTCCTTGAATCTGGTCTGATGCTTGATCTGGAACCCCAAATTTGCCCGCCAAATGTGTCTCATGTCCAAGTCTAGAAAATGAGTCCTAGTTGATTCCTCCATTGGAATCTGATGAGGAACCAGACAAAAGATGCACCTTTCCCTCCTCTCAAATGGGTCGAAGGGAAATCTTAGAATTCCCCCTAGATGGGGTAAGTCGACCTAAAACCCTCTTAGAAGTTGTGCCCTCTCTCTAAATGAATGCACCCTTGCTGTTGAACCCTGCGTAACTACTGTTGAATAATGATTGAAGACCTATGTGATCTTCCTAGTGACTAGGGTGTGTCTCTCAATATATAAATCAACCAAATGGTGTCTTCTTCCTGGAATCCACTGAACTATCTCTCTTGAGATGCGCCTCTCTCTTCAATGACAAGTCATAATCTGCATAACAATGAATTAGATTGCTGACCTTTCCTTTATAGCTTTCCAAAACCCTAAATCAATGCTCAAACCCTAATTCACTATTGACTTCTATTTTTATCTCATACTGACTTTAAAGAGTTTTTTTTACTCTTTTTAGCTCAATGTCACTTTCTGAATATAACACCAGCGATTGAAGTGACCTGTAGTGACCCTGTTAACCCCTTTCTGGCCTTGGCTATAGTCTAACGGGGAAGTTTAGACCATTAAGCCTCCTCTCTGGAGCTCCTATTTGGAAAGAGACATTACAGTCCTCCCTTCCTGAAATTGCTTGTTCTCAAGCAATACCAGTCCAGGGTGTTGCAACATTTGCTCGCTCTCCCAAGTAGCATCCTCTACTGGAAGCCCTCTCCATTTGATCAAACACTCTCTGATGACCCTACTCCTTAGTTTCCGCTCCTAAAACTCCAAAACCTCCTCCATAACTAATTCCAATTGTCCCTCCTCATCCAATGAGGGAAGCTCCTCTAATGTGCTAATGAGTTTTCCCACTGCCTTTTTGAGGCAAGACACATGGAACATGTTATGGATATTGCTCCCCTCTGGAAGATCTATCTCGTAAGCAACCTCACCTACTCGGTGCATGATCCTGTAAGGACCATAAAATCTGGGCTTGAGCTTCTCGGCCCCACTCTTCTTCAAAGATGATTGTCTGTAGGGTTGGAGTCTCAAGAAAACCAAATCTCCAACCTCAAATCTATGCTCTATCATGTGCCTATTTGCACTTATCTTCTGTTGGTTTTGCGCCGTCTGTAGGTTCTCTTTCAACAACTTGAGAATCTCCTGACTCTCTATGATCCAATCCTTGGCCTTGGGAGCTCTTCTCTCCCCAAAGACCAAGTCTACCAAAGTGGGAGCATCATATCCGTACAATGCTCGAAAGGGTTTCATACCAATAGACATGTGGAAGGTGGTGTTGTAGCAATGTTCTCCTAAATGTAACCACTTTACCCATGTTCTTTGGTGTCCTCCTACATAGTTCCTCAAATACCATTCAACCCACTTGTTGACAATCTCGGTCTTCCCATCTATCTGTGGATGATAGTTGGTGCTAGGTGTCAACTATGTCTGTCCCCACCAACCGAAACAACTCTCTCCCGAATGTCCCTATGAACCGACTGTCCCTGTCACTGACAATGTTCTTCGAAAACCCATGAAGTCTGAAGACATCCTTGAAGAAAAGCTTGACTACCTAAACTGTGTTGTACTCTATCGGTATGGCATAGAAGTGAGCAAACTTGGTAGACCTGTGATGAAGTCCATAGATATACTCTCCCATTTCTTCTCTGGAATGGGGAGTGGATGAAGTAGCCCTACTGGAAGAGCATGCTCTGACTTGTTCTGCTGGCAAGTCACGCACTCACTGACATGTCTCATAACGTCATGTTTGGGGCCCTTCCATGAGAACCTCTCTTTGATCTGTCTATAGGTTTTGAAAAACTTTTGATGGCCTGCTAGAGGTGAATCATTAATTGTAGTGAGGATCTTCTTCTTGAGCCCTGAATATGGCACCAAGTAGACTCTATCCTTGTAAAATATGACATCATCAATGACCCTATATTGATCATCCTGTATCTACCCATCCATCACCTCACAAGCGAACTTGTTCTTGGAATATTCCACTAGCAAGTGGGATTTCCATTATGTTGAAATCTCCATCAAAGAACATGTCGCAGGTCTCCTCAATAGTGCATCGGCCACAATGTTCTTCTTCCCCTTGACATATTCTATGTGAAAGTTGAATTCCTATACCTTCTTCACCCATTTCTTTTGGTGCTCATTGAGGTCCTTCTGCTCAAGGAAATACTTCAAACTGTTGTGATCAGTCTTTACCACAAATTTGTTTCCCACCAAATATTGTCTGAACTTGGTCAAGGCATGCATGATTGCCAACATTTCCTTTTCATAAATGGAGTACAATCTCTAAGGCAGACTAAGATTCTAGATCTCCAATACAATGGGGTGTCCTCCCTGGATCAAAACTACACCGATCCCTTTGTCGGATGTGTCACACTCTAGTAAAAATGGCAAGGTGAAGTCTGTTAGTGCCAACACTAGACAAGTGCCCATGACTTCCTTCATGTGATCAAAGGCTTCCTATGATTTATCAGTCCATATGAAGGCCCCATGCTTGGAAAGATCTGTCATCAATGCTCCAAGCTGAGAAAAACCCCAGACAAACTGCTTGTAATAGCTACACAACCCGAAGAAGCTCTTCAATTATGTCATGTTCCTAGGTGTTGACCAATCTATAATGGCCCTGATCTTCTCTTGGTGAACCTGTACCCCCTATGCACTGATGATGTGGCCCAAGTAAAAAAGCTCTGTCATATCGAACTTGCACTTGGAATCTTTGGCATATAATGATTGTGCCTCCATGATGCTCAATACCTCATCCAAGTGCCTCATATGCTCTTGTCATGACCGACTATAGATCAATATGTAGTCAAAGAAAACAAAGATTGATTTCCTTAACTGATCCATGAATATATGGTTCATGCAAGACTGGAATGTAGTAGGTGCATTGGTTAGCCCAAATGGCATAACCAAGAACTCAAAGTGTCCAAAATGACATTGAAATGTTGTCTTCTCTATATCCTTCTCTCGGATGCTGATCTGATGATATCCAGAGCATAGATCAATCTTTGAGAAGAAAACTACCCCATGCAGTTCATCCATTAACTCGTCAATGCATGGGATAGGGTACCGTTTCTTGATAGTTTTCTTGTTCAAGGCTCAGTAATCAATGCACATCCTCATGGTGCCATCCTTTTTTAGAACTAAGACAACTGAAGAAGCAAATGGGTTGTTTCTCGGTCTGATGTGTCCCATCGCCAACAATTCCTTGATTTCCTTCTCTATATCATCCTTGAACCTCCTAGGATGACGATAGGGGGGGGAGGGGGTGATCATAGGTTTGCCCCCCTCCTCCAACTCAATGGTGTGCTCAAACCCCCTAGCAGGTGTTCTCCCTGGTGGAATTGCCTCAAAGACCTGTTGATGTCGTCCCAATGAATTATTGATCTCTATATGGTACTGTTTTTGACCTTCTAAATCCTTCTAAGTAGTGATCAAACATTCTGTGGCATATGCTACCTCCCCATGTCTGAATATCCTCTCCATCCTCTTGGCTAAGACTGTCCTAGGTGCTTCTCTCGACATACCTATTAGAACAACCTTCTTCCCATCCTGATCTCTGAATCCCATCTCTAAGGTTTGGTAGTTGGTGGTGATTTTTCCCAAGGTAATCATCCACTAAACTCCTAACACCACATCTATGTCTGATAATTCAACCACATAAAATGTGTCTCTCATTGTGTAGTTGCCTAACTTCATCTCTAAGTTTGGAACTCTGTATAGACACTCCACTGTGTGGCCATCTTCTACCGCAACATCAAACCCCTCAAACTCCTATGTCTGAAGTGCCATTCTCGATACTAGTGAAGCGTCAATGAAGTTGTGGGTGGCCCCACCATCTATCAGGGCGATTTCCCATTACCCTTGAATAATCCCTCTGATATGGAGGGTATAATACCTGGAAACACTAGAAAGGGTCTCTATGACTCCTCCCTTTGCTAGTTTCCTCCTGTTAGGCTGCTCTGGCGGTTGTGGGACTACTGGAGGATGGGCTCGTGCCGGTGTCAGTGGTCTATGGGGAGGCTGTTCCTTTGCTTGTGATGACTCCTCCTCTAAGCTAGTGGATCCAATTTCCTACTCCTCCTTCTCATTGTCCACGCTGTATGCTGCTACTTCGATATAATGAATCTCTCCCTTGCCCATGCACTTGTGGCTTGGGACCCAAGGATCTCTACAGGTGTAGAAAAGATTCTTCCTCATAGTATCTCACCTAGTATCATCATCTGTAATGTCCCCACTTTGGGACATCATCATAGGGAAGAGACTTATGATGACCACAGTAGCCAGATGAATGTTATAGCGAGTACAGGGGTATTTGAGAGGCATTGTGGGGTCTAGTTGGAATT
>JASDQU010246492.1:0-16634 GCA_032191745.1 Picea mariana
TGGGAGAAAACCACAAAATGATTTTTATTATATGTCTTGAAGAATTAAATTCACTGGAAGCACCAACTTCCTTTGTTTTCCAGCTACAACTGGAAGGAGGCTCCAACCCCCTAGTTTCTCAGGCTACAACCCGAGGGAAGCTCCAACTCCCCAATTCTCTAGCTACAACCCCCTATGTTCTCCGACTACAACCAGAAGGTAGATACAACCACCTGTCCTTGCCCCATCTAACCTCCATGACGTATACGTAGAATGATGGAACCACTTTCACACTATCACTGTGAGATATACTGTTGTAAACCTATACCAATCAACCTGCACCAAACAACCTGTACCAATAACCTGAACCATGCATCAACCATGCATCAACATGTACCTCAAACTGTAATAAAATTGCACCATAAAAAAGTGCATAAACCATGCACGAAACTGTACCTCAACTTGCAAACGTTCCTTAACTTTAACAACAAGAGACTATCATTTTCATCAAACTTTACTTTAGTCTCACATGACTAGTTTTGGATTAGTCAACAACCCTAACTTGAAATAATCATAACTATGTACCTGTAATGAATAAAGATCTAAAAATAGTACACAATGTTATTCAATGTGTTTTATGAAATTCCTCCAGGTGTCACTACATGGATCCTCTCAGAAAAGGAGTTATAGCAAAAATGGCATACCTTGTTGAATTATGGCTTATTCTAGAGAGTGAACTTGTAGAGCATTCCCCACACGGAATATTTGTTGTATGGATATAAAAATTGTACACAAAATACTACAGACTGTACTCTAACCAAAAATTTTTTTCTTACTGAATTTGGATATGTTATGAAGAAGTTATGACATTTTTACCCGAAACACTTGTTTTAGACTAGTTTCAGGACTAGCCACAAACCCTATTTTACACAGAGTTTAACTCCAAAAATACAATGAACCACAAGTTTAAATTCGTACCACAACTACTTGGATATTTTTCCTCAATGTCCTCCCAATTTCACGGTCTAGATCATTGTAGAAAAAAAATTATTGCGAAAATGGTGAGATGACCTGTAAATAACATACCTTAGAAAGCATCATCAAAAGAATTTATCCTCCCTTGAATTTCGACCTTCTTTACTTCACCTTCCCTCTAAAATTTGGCTTAGATATATTTTGGTTACCTGATTCACTTGTAGATATTCAATATGCTCAAGTGTGATCAAAATGAGAGAGCCTTTGTTGGCCCTTGACCAAGTTTTGAGAGAACATTGGTCGTGTTTGACCATTTTTGGGACTTCGACAGGCTGGTCGAAGATGGAACGCCCGGGTGAAGTGAATATCGTGGGATATCGCTTGTTTGGCGGGATTTTTAGGCTTTTAGGGTTTATGCAACGGGTATGGGATGTCATCCCATGGGTTTACCCATGTTTAGGCCTTTTTGTAAATGTATAAATAGGGAGCTAAGCGATGTAAGAAGTACTAGAATGAGCTTAGTGCATCAATAGATCTGGTTGGCTATGTTCACAATATGTTTGGATTAGTGCAAGTAATTGTAAGTGCTGTGTGTAGACAGACTATGTAAGGATTTGTACTAATCATGAGTAATCTTTGTGCCATGACCTAATCCTGGGAAGGAGGATTTGGCGAGCTGTGCGCAGATCTCCTGTCCTTTGCAGAGTTGGGCTCTGTGGTTCTATGCACAATAGAAAATGGCTGTAAAATATTGAAGAAGACTAATAAAGAAGCAAAAGAAGTTGGTGGACGTAGCCCCACACTGGGGTGAACCACATATATCCTGTGTTGATGTGCTTTGTTTATGTTGTTTATGTTGTTTATGTGTTTATCTGCTTAGTGCACTGATCTTTGTATACATTAGATAGATGTATGGATGCTTAGTGCTCTATTTATGGTAAATGAATGCTATATCTTAGTTAATGCTATGTGATAAGTGATTGGAAGTGTATGATCTTCTCATTACTGCGTTGTTCTGTATTTAGGGTTTAATCTGCGATGTGAATGGGAGTTAAGAACTAATGTATATTGATTAGCTAAGTGCTATGTTAAGTGTTGTAATCACAGATCTGTGTCCCAGCTAGGTTGTAGACACCTGAGTCCTACAACCCCCCTGTCTCTACCTCAGGTGAGACTTCATCTGCTTCATAGGTGTTGCCAAAAGGGCTGATACTTAGGGTTTTGTTGGTGCACTGTTGAAGTGTTGAACCCTGGGTCTGCCCCTGTGCCAACAAATGGTTCCATTGCCGGGACCTGAAACTGTGATTCCTGGGAACTAGAGAAAATATAAAGCTTTGTGTGTAGATATATTGTTGTAGTGCACAATATTCTACTTGACCTGCGAAGCTCTATGCTAAGAAAGGAACTAGATCTGAAGAAAAAAGGTTAGATATTAAATCTTTGTGCTCTGATAAAGGTAAGATAAGTGAAAATTTTTGCTTCGAAAGAATGAATCTAGGTATGTTTGATAGATTTTTTACTAGTCTGAAAACTAGGGCACAACTAGAAGAAATAATTGATCTGAATAAATTTGATAGAAATAGAGAAAGATATGTTATTCCTATGCATAGAAAGAATTTTTGGACCAACAAGTGGATGCAGGAACCTAGAAAGAATTTTTGCAGGTTGCAAGTCCATCACTGTGATCCCAGTGCACAGTACAGGAAAGGCTGGGGATCATATAAAAGAAAGAGAGGATTGACACTRTGTTATAATTGCAGAAGATGAGGACATCTTGCTAAGGAATGCCCTGGTACATGTCCTATTTGTCTTTGTTGTAAAGATATTGGTCACAAAGTTGAGGATTGCCCTAKAATGCTTTCCAAAGTTGAAAAGATGAGCACGAGACAAGAAAACTATGAAGAAGGTTAAGGAACTAAGGATATGTTAGAAAACCAAGAAGAATCAGAGACTATGTTATTACAATTGAAAGAAACACTGAATGATCATAGATACATTAGTTTACTAGAGATCTTAAAAGATAAGTCGTGCATAGAAACAAGAATAGGAGACTTCGACATACACTGTGTATTGGATGAAGAAACACATGTGAACATTATGCTAGAAAGCACTTGGAAAATTTTGGGAAAGCCTGCTATGATACCTTCATTGGGAAGGATAGGTCTGTTTAAAGGAAAGATGATAACTCTATGTGGACGAATTACTAATATACCTATGATTGCTCATGAAACATCTACCGAATAAGAATTCAAAGTCATTAAGTTTGTTGAGAACAACGCCCCTTTTGCACTTTTGTTAGGAAATAATTGGATTGAGAAGGACCAAATCAGAAGGAAAGCATAGGAGAAAGCTATAGAACAGAAAAATAAAGAATTAAGGGACTTCATAGCCAAAAAAATAGCGTGAATAATAGAAGAAAAAGAGGACAAGTCGAAGTAACAGAGGGCCAGAGAATTAGCTATCGAAGTTGAAAGAACACAAGAAGGCTTAAAGAACCTGTCCATGCAGGAAAGAAGTGCATCCACCCCGGAGATAGTAAGAGAAGAGGTATTACCTTTGAACCCTTTGAAAGAACCCCAACAGTGTGAAGTTACTACACTAAAAGAAGATAAGAATAAGAGTGGAAAGAGGAAACCAGAGACTCAAATCATAGGAAAGAAGGCCATAAAGATCAGTAAGAAGAAAGAAAAATTAGAAAAACTACAGGAAGTTCCCGAGAAGACTTTGTAGAAGGCAGGCTTGCAGAACTTGAACCTCGCTGGAATAGCAGAACCACGTAGAATGGGACTTCGCCACGACGAAGCTATATGACCGTTGGAGGCATCCCGACCATTAGAATGACGCTCCAGAACGACTAGAAACACAGTTATTGACAGAAAGATCTCCATTGAACCGTTGAGACCATGCCATAACGTATGGATGCACATTGATGGACGTATCCCTACCCGTTGGAGAGATCCGTTACGCCCCTTGCCTATTTAACTCATCGGATGCCGCCCTAGGACCACTTTTTGCAAATTGAGATATCCAAGCTAATAGAGAATTTATTTCATACCGCGCTGTGCTATCTAGACCTCACCGTTTGCTTGATTACCTTGTCTTTCTGTTTGCCTACCCGGAATCTTTGAGTACAAGTGTGAATGTCGGGCGAGCGTAGTGTAGTAGAGAAGTCCATGGAGGAGATTCTTATAGACCTCATGATTGAGAAAGTCATGTCAGTAGGAATACAGACATCGTCGACTGGTGGATTGCAAGCATCCCCATCGACTGGACGATGTTCTGGCTGTGCTTCTGAGAAACGAAGCAAACACCGCGATGATCTGGCTAACGCGAAGTAGATCCCATTGGTCTTTCCAGACTACATCCCACCTTTGACTGGCACGGTTAACTATGATAGTTTCCCATGTGAGTTTGAATACACGTTGATCACTGCATACCTCTCGAAGGGGATACGTGCAGTTGGCCCTCAGTTGGGACTGATCCCAGCTCTCAAGATCAATGAATTCAACCTCAGAGACATAAATTACTATGCGATGCTCGCACCACATAGGTACCTGATGAAGACGACTGGGAAGAAGCCCAAGATAGTTCCCTAACCGTGGATTAAGGAGCTCGTGCACTCCATGATCTTGAACGTGATGAAGATCCCCCACTTTGGCTAACATCAGGAGGTTAACGCTTGCGTTAAACTCCTCTTGTCATGCTATCATGGAGGTTACCTTTGGTTAGATAGGCACATCACTGTGGATCCGATGCTAATCCACCTGATCATTGGATTAAGCATGCAGGGACCGGACCCTCACCAGTTCTACCCAGGGAAGACATCAGATTTCTCCTTGGCCCAATGTATAAAAGAATACTATGGCGATGTAGAGAAGGGGAAGCGGGGCTACAAGGTAGCATCCATATAGGATGGCGCAGTTTGCCTTGCTTTCCAATTGATAGCTGGTAAGATCATTAGAAAGAACCGACTGACACAAGTCACAGGGTTTGTAGTGGACTTTGCAGGGAAATGCGTCGAAGGAATGCAGATGAATTGGGTGAGTTACCTTGTCAACGAGCTGGAAAAGGACTTCTGGGAAGCGCAGGACCAAGGATACGAGTTTCATTTTAGTTGGCTTCTAATATTGATCACATTTGTTGCCTGGAAAATGTCGAAAGGAGAAACCTTCCTGAAATTTGAGCCATCAGAACTGTTGGATGCGAGGTTCGCTACCTTGTGGTACACGAATGATATGGCGAAGCAGTGGGAGTCGAATGCCGTCTTCCATACTTACTACCTACAACTGAAGCGCACCATTGAATCATTCCCCCAAATGACACCGAATACACTCCATCAGTACAAGCCGCTAGAAAAGTTTCACATAGATCGACACTTCATATACATCACCGCGCACAGGGATGAAAGTAAGGAGGAGCTTCAGTCGTACTATAAGTTGATTGAGGAGGACATGGAAGAGATCACTAAGGAATAGCAACAAAATTCCTTGTATCAGTGGAAGATGCCAAACTCACCGATCCCGACATCATCGAAAGTCCATTGGTCACCCGAGTCGAACATGATGGATAGAGAAATGCAAAGAAAAAGAAGAAAAAGGATGAAGTGTAGGACATAGAAAGTGACGAGAAGGACAATGCATCGAAGGAAACTACACCCGACTCACCTGCAGGAGGAGGAGATGAAGTAAACCAAGAGGAAGGTGGGGAAGAAGGAGACAAGCAAGAAAAAGGTGAAGCCACACCACCGAAGGATCCCCTCACCATAGCAGAAGCATCACAGAAGAGGAAGGTTTCCCTGGAGAAACCTTCAGCCAGAAAGAAGACCCACACCAACAAGCCTCAGTCGAAGAATGTGCTCACAGTGGATGATATTGATCTCATCATAAAAAATGTAGAAGACTCTTTAGAAGTCATCTTGTAGAAACATGGAGCAAAGCAAGAGTCAATGTATGACCGAATAAAGAAGGAGCTCAGAGACATAAAACAAGCCATCCATTCAAGACACACAGTGCCTACTGCGCCTTCTTCAGTAGAAAGTGTAGAATTGGGGGATGAGCCAACCCAATTACGAAGGCTAGCAGATGGAACAGAGGCTCGACTCCATCGAGTCCAAGAAAAAAAGGAGCAGGCCACATAGACCTTAAAGCAAGAAAATGAAGAGGTCCTAGAGAAACTTCGAGCTGCAGAGAAAGATTAATATGCACTTAGGGTGATGTTTGAGGACGACAAGAGGAAAATCTAGAAAGAGAAAGACAAACTGCTTGCGGAGTAGATTGGGGTCAAAGAGGCAATAAATAGAGCACTTTTCTCTATGCTGGGCTTGACACATGAGGAAGAAGAATCATCATAGATACAAGTGGGGAAGCTCACTGAGGCCATTCAACAACTTCAAGAAAGAGTAACGGAGCTAGAAATCCAAGCAGTGTCGAGCACTCCACAAGAAGTGCACGATCAAAGGGAAGAAGCTGCCAGGAACGTAGTAGAAAGAATCAGGGCATTGGCCTCAGAGTGTAAACAATTAAGTGATCGAAGCGTGCAGACCTATGAGCACCTTGCAGAAGATCCAGAGCTGAGGAAACTGGAGGCACAACTCTAGGAGGTGAAGCAATAGGCGTCCACCATACAAGCATAGATGAAGATGCTTACTATAGTTGAGAAGATGAAGAGGTCGCAAGAGAAACGTGCAGTCCAACGACATGTTACTGCCATCTAGAGCAAGGTTATGGAAGTGACACAGAGACTCCAGCCGATGCAGGATGAAGCCTGCATGATTTTTGAAGAAGTTGAAGGACAAGGCTCGTAGCTAGACTAAATGGTTGCAACAATGGAACAACGCCTGGAAGGGCCTGTTACTGAGAAAGTGATTCAAGAGTTTGCAGAGCAGGAGGCTCTAGAGAAGTAGCAAGTCGAGGTAGCTCGAGATAAGCTCGAGGCCTTTGAAGCAACACTTCCCACGTTCGAGTGACTAGGGACGAGTCACAAGTGAGTGTCGGGGGCCTGTTGGCCCTTGACCAAGTTTTGAGAGAACATTGGTTGTGTTTGACCATTTTTGGGACTTCGACAAGATGGTCGAAGATGGAGCGCCCAGACGAAGCAGAGATCACGGGATATCGCTTGTTTTGCGAGATTTTTGGGCTTTTAGGGTTTATGCAATGGGTATGGGATGTCAGACCATGGGTTTACCCATGTTTAGGACTTTTTGTAAATGTATAAATAGGGAGCTAAGTGATGTAAGAAGTACTAGAACGAGCTGAATGAATCAATAGATCTGGTTGGCTATGTGCACAATATGTTTGGCTTAGTGCAAGTAGTTGTAAGTGTTGTGTGTAGACAGACTGTGTAAGGCTTTGTACTAATCAGGAGTAAGCTCTGTGCCTTGACCTAATCCTGGGAAGGAGGATCTTGCGGGCTGCGTGAAGATCTACTGTCCTTTGTGAAGTTGGGCTCTATGGCTCTGTGTACAGTAGCAGATGGCTGTAAAATATTGAAGAAGACTAATAAAGAAGAAGAATAAGTTGGTGGACATAGCCCCAGACTGGGGTGAACCACGTATATCCTGTGCTGATGTGCTTTGTGCAATGTTGTTTATGTTGTTTACATGTTTATCTTTTTAGTGCACTGATCTTTGTATACGTTAGATAGATGTGTGGATGCTTAGTGCTCTATTTATGGTAAATGAATGCTAGATTTGAGTTAATTCTATGTGCTAAGCGATTGGAAGTGTGTGATCTACTCATTACTGCGCTATTCTATATTTAGGGTTTAATCTACGATGTGAATGAGATTTAAGAACTAATGTATATTGATTATCTAAGTTCTCTGTTAAGTGTTGTAATCACAGATCTGTGTCCCATCTAGGTTGTAGACACCCGAGTCCTACAACCCCCCTGCCTCTACCTCGGGTGAGACTTCATATGCTTCGCAGGTGTTGCCAAAAGGGCCGGTAGTTAGGGTTTTGTTGGTGCGCTGTTGAAGCGTTGAACCCTTGGTTTTCCCCTGTGCCAACAACCTTGCCTCTTATTTATACTCTCCAAGTAGCTTCCTTAGAAGCATATTCTAGGTCACTTTTCCCACATAGCCACTCTGTCCACATAATCACCTATGTACTACTTTGCCCAATTTTCCACTTGTCCATGTATCCAATAGCCACTTGACCACTTAACCCATTTTCCTCATTTTAGGGTTAACCTTCTTATAACCACTTTCCATAATTAGAAAGTTCTCCATTTACTTTATTATTTAAATAATCCTCCTTGAATTTGTCAATTCACTTTATTATTTAAATAATCCTCTTTGACTTTGTCACTTCACTTTATTATTTAAATAATCCTCTTTGACTTTGTCACTTCACTTTGTTATTTAAATAATCCTCTTTGAATTTGTCACTTCACTTTATTACTTAAATAATCCTCTTTGACTTTTTCAATTCACTTTATTATTTAAATAATCTTTTTTGACTTTCTGGGGCTTCTAGATGACTCATGAGGGTTATCCAACTTCACATGGCCATAAATCTCTAACCGTGAGGAGTTATGTGATGTTCCACATACCACCAGAAATGACATGACATGTGATATCCATCTAGAATAGTCTTACCTGCAAATATATCAAAAATCATACCATTAGACATCAAACAAACTTGGGTCCATTACCCAAACCTTTGTGCTACCAGAATTCGCTACCAGAATTTCTTCAAGGGTTGACATGAATGAAAACCAACCCAATTAATCAACAAATCCATGGTACTTTATGAGATTCATGCTACACCCACCACTGGGATCTCAAGTTTTACCAAAACCTATGACCGGGTCAAACATTATTTTTTCTGGGATGGTATGAAACATGACGTTCACAATTTTGTGGCTAAATGTGATTCTTGTCAATGAAACAAGGGTGAAACAATCAAATCTCCTGGCACACTACAACTGCTTCCGATTCCACTTGCTATTTGGTGAGATATCTCTATGAATTTTATCGTAGGCTTACATAAATATGGAAATAAATCAATCATCATGGTGGTAGTTGATCGTCTTTCCAAGTATGCTCATTTCTGTGCTCTTCAACACCCATTTACAACTTCCACTGTGGCTCAACTTTTCATGGATCAGGTCTTCAAGCTTCATGGCATGCCTCATTCTATTGTTTCTGATTGTGACCCAACTTTCACCAACAATTTTTGGCAAGAACTGTTCAAGTTACAAGGCACCCAATTGCATATCAACACAACTTATCATCCCCAGACTGATGGTCAAGATGAATTTGTCAACAAGTGTTTGGAAACATACTTGAGGTGTTTTGCATCAGAAAAGAAAAATCAATGGGCTCAATTGTTACCACTAGCTGAATGGTGGTACAACACTTCTTACCATACAACTACCTGCATGACTCCTTTTGAAGCGGTATATGGACAAAATCCACCTTCAGTTCTCTCATACTTTTCAGGTGTCTCGAAGGTCTAGGCGGTTCACCAAACGCTTACAGTTCTAGAGGCTATTCTCCGCAGCCTCAAAGAAAATTTGGTCATGGCCCAAAATTGCATGAAGCAACAAGTAGATCAAGGTCGCTCTGAATGCCAATTTGCAGAAGGAGATTAGGTGTTTCTTTGACTGCAACCTTACAAGAAAAATTCCCTCAAGGCTGAGCATTGTCAGAAACTGGTGCCCAAATTTTATGGTCCTTATACCGTTCTCAAGCATGTGGGACATATGGCCTATCAATTAGCTTTTCCCAGTCATTATAAGCTCAATCCTATTTTTCATGTTTCTTGCTTAAAGAATGTGATTGAAACTAAGTGCCAAACTCAAACCAACCTTCCCGAGTTGGACGAAGAAGGCTCCATTTGGCTACAACCACAAGCAGTTTTGGACCAGTGTGAGCTTCTTCTACATCAACAAACCATCAATGAAGTGTTAGTCCAGTGGAAAGATACCACTCCAACAGATTCCACTTGGAAACCAACTACCATTCTGCATCAATTTCCTCATCTCAAGCCTTGAGGACAAGGTTGTTTTTAAGGGGAAGGACATGTTAGGGATCTAACCCCTCACATATGTAGAATAATATATTTAAGGTAACACAATCTCAGGAAAGTGGACAGAGGCAAACTCCCTCACACAAAAAATATGATTTCTGATTTTATCGTGTTATTTTATTTTGGCTTCACTGTTGGGACAAACTTTATTTACTTTTGGACAAATTTTTGACTTACTTATTTTGGGAATGTACATACTTATATACTTGGTATTTGGGAGTGACAAGCGTGTTTTGAAATATTTGATATATGGGATGGTTGGGATACATTTATAAAATGTCGTTTTGATGACATTGATGCATACTTATTGATCAAGGAACAAGGGGATATCTTGAAAAATTAAACAATAGAGTTTATTAGGGGGTCCCCACCTATTAGTTAATATTTATTATACCCTTATCATTATTTATTAATATTTAATTATGAGCTGTCCCTATCTAGCTAAAATTTATTTAAAGAACTTAACTAAAAGTAGTTGAAACTTCTCAAAACCACTTTTGGAGAATAAACAGAGAACATGATGGACACACAAGAAACATGGGGAGAGAGAAGTGAGATAGAAGAAAAAACTCTAATAAGGTTTTCTCTTCCTCTAGAGTGAGATTACATTACTACTTCATTCATTTCTGAATCACTTAAAAGCTAAGAACTTCTTGTTGATAGCAAGGTATTACTGAAAGTAGAAATAAGGACCAGTTAGCATTGATTGTTGACATGCTTAAGAAGGTTGATCATTTGTTTATGATAGTCTATAAATTCTTATTTGTTTTTTGAATTAATGTTTCAGTGCTAATTAGAATTTTTTTACAGAGTCAAGAAAGTGACATACTACGGTTTGTTGATCATGTTTTTCTCAGTCTTGGTTTTACTTAGTAGACACCAATGGTCTCTGTGTGATGTAACATTCCACCTCTAACTTCTAAGTTTTATTATGCTCTTTACCTATTCTGGGTTATGAAAGAATGTTTTTGGATATATTTCAAAACTAAATTAATAAAATCATTTGATGGTTTTGCATCTCATTTTGGACTACATTTGTAGTCTTTATTTCAGATTTTTGTTTTATGAATGTTTATTAAAATCTGTTATAAATTTATGTTACACACATTTCTTTATTTCTTTGTTATAACACAACACAAAAGGAAACATTAGGCCCAAGAACATATTTCTTGAGGACTAACTGATATTTTTGTAAAAGGCTATAAACATAGGGTGACAATCCCGCCTATCTTGATTTAGTCCAACAAGATTTGAAAATGTTGGTACAAGGATAGTCATTCCTTTTCATCAATATTTATTTGGTGACCATACTAGGAATTAATCCATAATTTTCTTAGTATTTGTATTTTATTTTTTGTACTTAGTTTTCTTCTTTTATTTTCTTGATTGATGACTTTGCTTGTTGCACGAAAACCTAACATTGGTGATGGCTTGGATGATCAAACTAGTATTTCTTTGACTTTATTCAATAAAATTTTAGAAACAACCCACAGTCGCGTTGAACTTCATCATTCTTGGGAGGTTATTGCTAGAGACATTAGAATCCATGAATAGTGGGAAGCCCAACAAAGGCAAACCCGAAATCAACCTCCTCAGTAAAAGATTGATGTATGTCCTCTAGGTCTCGTTCTTCTTGAAGAACGAGAGGTTTATCTCCTAATATTAATCCCATATTTGAAATAGGAAGAAAGAAGGTTGTTTTAGAGAATATTTTATTCAAACGTCATATATATTTATTAGATTCTTCAAGTTCATCATTATCTCCAAATCCTATCATTTTCAAAATGACATCTTCTGGCACTTCCTATGGTACTAGTTCACCCTCTTCTTCAAAATCCTTTATGTCATTGATCATTGGAAGTATTTTCAGTCACCAAATCCCAATTCAATCTACAACAAACCCTACGAGGGTAATTAAGAATTTTGATTTATTTCAGTTTGAAGAAGATGCAACCACTACATAGTGGCATGTGTCTTCACCTTTGAACCTTACACCAACTATAAACCCCTTCCAAAATTCAAAGATCATTTGCCTAAGTTCTAATGGAATACCACCATTTCCACTAAAGAACATTTAATTGCATTCTCTAATGCATGTCATAATATAGAAGAAAATTATAGTGACACTTGCATGCACTTATTTGTCAATTCTTTAGAAGGGAAAGTTGGAACTGTTTTTTTTGAATTACCTCCTAAAGTATTTTCAACATGGGATGAATTGAATTACTGGTTTAAATCAACTTATGGGCAGCCTAAAAACCCAACAAATGTATTAAGGGAATACAACAATCTGGTTTATAACAATGGTGAAACAATCAAGTCTTTCAATCTACATTTCACCCAATTATACAATCAAATCCATGAATTAATATGACCTCATAACCAAGATTATTTTATTCAATATTATAATGCGTTTCCTTTTTCTTATCGTCAAAGATTAGAAGAAAAAAATGTAACCAACTTAGGGTCTGCACTTCAAACTTGTTTAGAGTACGAAGAACAATGGGAAAGAACATGTCTTCCCAAGGAAGATTCTATAAAGCAGAATGATATGTCTACAACTTTTGCATCTTGTTCAAGATATGAGCAATCGAATGATTGATTTTGAGAGGAAAAGTGTCACCTCTAATTCATATTCTACTGAGTCTTCTTCTCAAGCTGTTTTGAGAAAACAACCAACCAATTATTCATTTCATAATCAAACAAGGGCTATTCCTCCAGGGCTTGGTGTAATTTATGCGACAATAATAATGAGGAAAGTACTTGTGAGGTTAAGAAGAGGGCACACGAGAGAATATTTGGCAAAAAGACTGTAACAACTATTGTTGCCTTAGTTTGGGATCCTGAGGAAGATGTGATGTTAGTGAACACAAGAAATAAATCATACATGAATAAAGGGAAGAGTAATATTCCCAAAACTACCTTTTCTCCTAGTTCCTCTTCCCAAAACACAATTCCTCAAGTTGTTACAACAACTGAAAGTCCAGAGACATCAATGTCTTGTCCTCCATCCAAATATAAAATTCTTAATCAACAAGCTAACATAAAAGTAGATGCATCTCTCTTAGATATGGTCACCATCCCAGAACAACAACAACATCCGAAGAATTATATGGAAGGTAAAACTTCTCCTATCACTAGTATATTTGAAAAACTTGATGGGTATGAATCGCATGTAAATAGGATAGGTGTAAATAATTTTAGGAATCCGGTAAAAAATCCTCATTTTTATGTTTTTGTAAAAATAATGGATAGGATATCTCTCTGTTGCTTAATAGATGGCGGATCTAGCCCTAGTGTCATGTCCAATATTATTATGGAATAACTAGGACTCTCTTGTACAAATGAAAATGCAAGGAGTATGTTGTCCTATAATAATCAACAACCATCAACAATCGATGAAATTAAGGATGTAGCTATAGTTCTCTATTCCCATCCTAAAATTAGAACCACTCTCAACATTCAAGTAATCGACATGCCTATTAGTAATTACTTAATTATTTTGGGTAGATATTGGCAGGATTTAACTGGTGGTTATTTATCGTTAGATGGTTCATAATTGTCCATTCCCCAAAATAGGAAGAATATCATTGTTTTAAAGGAAGGATGAATTTCACCGTATATAGAGAAGGTTCCTCAACCCAATGTAAATTATATTGAGGAAGATATGAGTGTGTATTCAATTTTTGTTGATGAAGATGATGCTCCTCTTGAACACCTTGATGATTATGATGATGGTATGTGGCATGTACACTTTGATGGTGCATGTTCAAGTGAAGTTAATGGAGAATGAATTGTATTATACTCTCTTGTAGGTAAAATTCACAATTTTTCCTATAGACTAGAGTTTTCTTGTACAAACAATGTTACTGAATTCGAGGCCTTGATCTTAGGAATTGAAAATGTTTACAACCTAGGCTGTGGTCATCTCACTGATTTTGGAGACTCATAACTTGTTGTCAATATGGTTAGAAAAATCTATAATCCTACTAACAAGTTGATGAAAAGATACACCCAAGATGTTTGGAGTTTAATTCAAAATCTATTGTCTTTTAACATCACTCACATCAAAAGGGAATTGAACTCAATGACCGATAGGTTAGCTGTTTTTGTAGTTTCTCCTTCAAGGAAATTATTGCCTCAAAGAATTGACTGCACTTTTTTTATCCTTGTATCGACCTCATATTCCTAATAATGATGAATCATGACAGGTTTTCCCTGATGATGAAAACATTTGTGATTTTATTCAGAATGAGCCGTATAAGCCAAAGGAGACTCTTTTCGAAAGCTCATTCTCAACTAGCTATGTTAACAACAATAAAGATCACACAAAAAATGAGACAAAACAGAAAATACGAGATATCATTCCTGTGAACATTGGGATTGAAGAGTATCCAAAAGTTTCTGAAAATAGGAGCCCAATGTTTTTAAGATGAAAAGAATAAATTCATGGATTTGTTCTATGAATTTAAAGATGTTTTTTCCTGGTCTTATGAGGATCTTCATGGTTTTGATCTTAGTGTCATCCAACATGATATTTTGATTAAGGAAGGAGTAAAACCTGTTAGGTGGAAACATAGACCCATTAATCCTACTCTTGAAGCTACTATCATAAAATAAGTGGAAAAGTTAATCAATGCTCATATAATCTTTCTGGTTAAACACTCTGAGTGGGTGACTAATTTGGTTCCTATATGGAAAAATAATGGTGACATTGGTTTACATGTGGATTTTCGTGCACTTAAATGAGATAATGTTAAAGATAAATTTCCTCTTTCCAATATGGAAATGATTTTGCAACAAGTTGCAGGATCTCAAATGATGTCCTTGATGGTTTTTTTGGTTACAATTAAATCAAAGTTAAAAGGACAAACAACTATAAAACCACATTCACAACTCGGTGGGGCACCTTTTCCTATGAGTGAATTCCTTTTGTCTTATCTAATGCATGTGCCACGTTTCAGAGAGCTATGCAAATAGATTTAAATGATATTATCGACAAGATAATTTAGATTTATCTTGATGACTTAATTGTATATTCTAAAATCCAATCAAATCATTTTGGTCATCTTAAAAAGGTCTTTTTGCGATGCAGAAAATTTGACATGTCTCTAAATCCTGTAAAATCTATTTTTGATGTCACTTAAGGTAAAATTCCCAGTCACATTGTTTCAAATTCAGGGATCAACATTGATCCTTAGAGGGCCACCACCATTTTAAATCTTCTAACCCCCACATCTAAAAAGTAAATTCAATCTTTTATGGGAACATTTAACTTTGTTACAAAATTTGTTCCTAATTTTGCTGTAATAGTTAAGCCTATTCATAACATGATTAAACATGATCAATATTTTTCATGGACGAAAGATGTCAAAAAATCCTTTGTAGGAATTAAAATGGCAATCAGTTCCACACCGGTCTTGGAGAAACTAGATTTTGATAAAGACTTTATTTTCTATACAAATTCAATAGAAGAAGTAATTTATGTTGTTCTTTTCCATAAAGATGATCAAAATAAAGAAAAACATGTAGCTTACATGAGTCAGAGCCTATCTGATGATGAAATCAATATTTCTCTTATTGAAAAAAATTCTTTTACTCTTTTTACGACTATAGAGAAATTTTGCCGCTTTATTCTTGGCAAGCAAACATAGGTAAAGGTCCCTTTACATGTTGTGAAGTTTTTACTGTTGATACTGAGAGGGGGGTGAATCAGTATCAAGTACAATTTAAAACCTTTTTCAACTTATACTTAAACCATTCAATTATATTCAATGAGCAATGAACAATAGTATACGAGTTACACCAATACACCATAATACACCATGCACAATATATGAGAAATAATCAATAGTTATTGTTCAAGGGAAGTAATGACTTCGAAAGGTAGCTATAGCTTCCAAATATAAAGGGAGGGATAAAACTCCAAGAGGAAGATACAATCCTCCAATATCAAGAGAGAGTTGAACTCTCCATCCTTGCCCCTTCCTTCCACCCAAGAATATATGAGAGATAATAAAACTTTACATTAAATCATCACCATCAACCAATCATTACATAGAACCTGATAATGCTTCCTTAGACTTCTTCAATTTCTGCAATTATTCAATTCTTGGAGTACTCTGATCCTGTAGATAATATTACTCAATGTATTCTTTGAAATTCCTCCAATTTTCACTCCTTGAATCCTCCCCAAAAAGAGGTTATAGAAAGAATGGTAGACTTTATTCAATTCTGGTCTATTCAGGAGAGTGAACTTGTACAGAATTCCCCGTGCTCAATAATTAACATCCGATTCTGAAACTCACACAAAAGAAACTAAATTACGTACTATTTCCAATGAAATTTGTCCCACTTCATTTGGATTCTCGATGAAGAAGTTATGACTGTTTTACCCGGAACACCTATTTATTGACTAGCTTTAGGACTGGTCACAAACCCTATCTTCCACAGAGTGTATCTCCATAATTGTATCAAATCAAGAGATTAAATTTTTACCAGAGGTACCTTGATATGTATTCTCAATACCATAGCTATTTCACCATCTAAATTGTTCTAGAAAAAAAGTTCTAGAAAAAATGGTAAGATGACCTGAAAATAACATACCTTAGAACACATCACCAAAAGACTTCATCCTCCCTTGAAATCC
>JASDQU010246493.1:16125-27022 GCA_032191745.1 Picea mariana
AAAAAACGTATTTGCTCGCAATTTTGGGCATTCCTCAAAGTGTATTTTTCATCTATAAGATAAGCCAAATTTATGTTTTAAGTGATTTTAATTTTAATGCAACTGGAAAAATCAAAATCTGAGACCCGAAAGTGTCAAAATGATTGCCAAGAAGTTCTCTCCCAAATGTCGTCAGTTGCGGAATCCATGGAATGTTTAAATGACATGGTCAATTATCCCATTGGAAGCATCTCCATATGCTCTTCTCGTCGCAAAAAACAACACACAAATCAGACGTCATATGAATAAGTTATGAGCTTTTGAAATCACGTTAGGTGGCAACATCTCCTTCAACTAACTAGGTAAGGAGTTAACATTGTCCATTTCACTACGCAAAAGTCTCATTTAACAAAATAAAAATGGTTTCAATTTAAAATTATTTCAATTTAATTTATTTCAATTTAAAAACCATTTAATGTTGAATTCATATAAGTTGAAATAATTTAAATTAAAATATAATTAAAAAAATGYAAATTTGAAATAACATAGTCAAGGCGTGGACGTATGAAAATGGTTTATAAAATATTTTAGGCTTACGTGGAGGGGAGGACCCATGGCCCACGTGCCCCCCTCCACACCCTCCATTTCAAAATTGCATGCACCCCTTTGAAAACATTTAAACAAGTATTAAAACACATGATGAACCCGGAGCAGTTAACACCAACTCCATCAATCAACATGGAGCATTTAACACTAACTTCATCGACCAAATCAAAGCACTTAAAATCAACTCCATCGGTGAACCTAGAGCACTTAACATCAACACCATCGGTGAACCCGAAGCACTTCCCACCAACTCCATCGATGAACCCAGAGCACATAAGAAAATTTTACCAGGGAAATTGTGGTCATAGGCACCAATCTCAAGAAAATTGAGGTTATGTTTTAGTTAAGGTTTGATTAATGAAGCATGAAGATGAAGGGGGCATGACCCACGACTCCCCTCCATGTGTAAAGGCHTGTTCTAAGGTGGAGTGAGGAGGGGGCATGGCATGCCASCCCCTTYCTCTTATACTCATGTAATGTTAAAACCTTTTTATAATAAAATAAACCAAGTCATCATACCATACGTTTGGGAGGTGAGGTAAAGTGGAAGGGTGGGGACCCCCTTTATAAAAATAATTTTTAACTTGAACCATTTTAAATAATAAAAGAATCCCCACTTCAAAATCGCAATCAAACCACACACCATCACATGAAACCAAATCGAATACGTGACAATTTGGGTTGAGTCCCCACACAACATGAAGATGATAAAAAAAACAATCTAGGGTTAGATAGTGTGATAATAACTCGCAATTTCTTACAAGAAGACTCGACCAGGGCTCCTTTGACATTTTGATATTTTCCTCAACCATCAACTTGATAGCACTGTTAGAAGAACGGGATCACAGGGCAATAAAAAAAAACAAATGTAAGAATAAAACATACAAGATACACAATACAATAGAGACACAGATATACATGGTTCACCCAATGTGGGACACATCCACCAGAGAAATTGTCAGGTCCTTGTCTTATTATCCAACGAATGAAGGGATACAACCTACATCATACTCGTTGTAACTTCATCTTCTTTCTCTCACAGACTCCTCTCTCAAAATACAATATTCACTCGCTCACACAGCCGCAATACAATTCCCTCATACATAAAAGAGGGTTTCCTTCTAGGGAAAAAATCCCTATCATAAATTCAACCATCATATCTGTGACCTTATAATGAATGGTCCAGATTGACTACGAAATTACAATATTTTACAAGGAAAATTTTCCCAAAATTTCACTTTAGGGGTGCTACCCCCAAATTCCCCGCTACGGGAGGGACTCAAAAATTTCTCGTCGACACCCCCTGGACCCCCTTGATGAGAGAAGTGTGGGGGAAAGTCCGCCCACACCCCCTGTTAAGCAATGGGTTTCAAACATGGCTAAAACAAGACCTCTTAATTAGGAAGATAATTAGGCTCCACAACCAACAAGCACCCGAGATAATTGCTTGATTTTCACATAGTCAACCAGAATAGTTTGTGCCTTCTTCTCCAATGAACCAGATTAGTTCGTTCCATCAGCCCCAGTTCACACTAGAGGAGTTCCTTTGATGATATATTATTGACACCGAAGGAATTCCCTTGATGAGCTCTAGTTCAAGCTAGAGGAGTTATGTTGGCACAGGGGCATACCCAGGGTTCAATGCTTCAACAATGCACCAACAAAATCCTAACTACCGACCCTTTCGGTAACACCTGTGAAGCAAATGAAGTCTCACTCGAGGTAGATGCAAGGGGGGTTGTAGGACTCATGTGTCTATAACCTAGTTGGGACACAGATCTGTGATTACAACACTTAGTAGAGCACTTAGCTAATCAATATGCATTAGTTCTTAACTCCCATTCACATCGCAGCCTAAACCCTAAATATAGAACAACGCAGTAATGAGAAGAACACACACTTCCAATCATTTAGCACATAGCATTAACTCAGATCTAGCATTCATTTACCATACTAAGCATCCATATATCTATCTAACATATATCGAGATCAATGCACTAAGCAAATAAACACATAAACAACATAAACAACATTGCACAAAGCACATCAACACAGGATATATGTGGTTCACCCTAGTGTGGGGCTACATCCACCAACTTCTTCTTCTTCTTTATTATCCTTCTTCAATATTTTACAGCCGTCTGCTACTGTGCACAGATCCACAGAGCCCAATTTTGCAAAGGACAAGAGATATGTGCATAGCCTGCCAGATCCTCCTTCCCAAAATTAGGTCAAGGCACAGAGCCAACTCCTTATTAGCACAAAGCCTCTTACAATCGCTTGTACGAAGACAACTTGGACTGACTTCACTCTAAGTCCTATCTACTTATTTATACATTACAAAAACATGGTTAAACCCATGGACTGACATCCCATACCCGTTACATAAATCCTAAAAGCCCAAAAATCCGACAAAACAAGCAAAATCCCGTGATCTCTGCTTTGCCTGGGCGCTCCATCTTCGACCAGCCTGTCGAAGTCCCTAAAATGGTCGAACACGACCAATGTTCTCTCAAAACTTGGTCGAGGGCCAACAAGTTCCCATAAACTACTCCGAAACCAAAGGAGGAGTTTCCACAAACTGCTATGAAACAAGGACAGGACCCTACCAAACTACGTTCATATTTTGGCCGTAAATTTTGACATGGATGCATGTTTTATGCATTCCTTATACCATTGGGAATGTATTTCTGAGGTCTATGACTTCCCAGTTATATGATTTGATAAATTTCTAACCAAATGAATACATTTTTCAGGATTAAAATTTGGTGCATAGTCAACATCCTTGAAGAACATAATACCTCGATCAAGAGCAAAGAAACCAGAATTTGAAATCAGGGAAGCATATACGAAGTCTTACTTAGTTAAAATTTTCATTTCTATGGTTTTACATGTGTGGTTTTAATAGTTTATTTCAGATTTACTCTAATCTCACTCATTTTTGCATGTTAGATGGTTCTAGATACCAATTCCAAACCAAGGTCGCACTCAACAATCTGAATAAGAAGCGTGTGAGAGAGGACAACCATGAAGGCACAAACACCATGTATCAAGGAAGTCATTCCATTGTGCATCATTACCCTTGCAAATGTGATCTACGGCCAAGGATGATAGAGTGACAACAACAACAATTGTCACAATAGAAGAAGAACAATGAAATGGAACTAAATTCAAATAGTTGAAGAGGAGGTTCGGATCCCATGAAGATCAGCTATAAAACTTAGATAAAAAATATTTTCCCATGTCCAAACCTATCTTTATGGTGGGGGAGGATCTCTATGGCCAAATTCTATGATGGCCCACCAACACTAAAAGACAAATTCGAATTGAAACTACATATTATACCTTATATCAAAAATATTCATGTCGTCCTTATTCTCTAATCATTACAAAAGGAATAAGGACAAAATTTTGAAAATGAAATGTCATAGGGAAGGTGGAATGCCAAGAGTCACATTGAACTCTAATAAATATGAGGATTGTATCCAAGAAAATGGCTTTTGGCTCTTCAATCACTGTAATATTCACCGAACTATTTCGTGAAAGACTATTGTGTTAATTTAAATTGAGAAGCCCTCCTTGGAGCTTTGGTGTACATAAAATTTTAATGAGGAGAAGCAGGTTTGGCCAAGCTATTTTATGAAGAACTATGATTCTTGTGTTGGACATATTGTGGAGTATTCCTTTGCGTTTTTCTCATCACTTGGGTTGTGAAATGATGTAATTCATATTGTAGACTAATCTTATGTCTGATGGTTTCATTCGTTTTTATGTTCTTTCAGAAAATGTTTGTCTAAATTCATGGACATAGAACCATAAATGATTACTTAAATGCTAGACTATTCTATATTTGCAGTCATTTATTCATATTGTTTTCTATGCTTTGTGTGAATGATTTCCTGGGTTCTTGACAGGAGCATGGATGGTTCTACATTTGTTTTCTCATTGCCTTAGTTTCGTCTGAATGCATGCATCTTAGATTAGCTTCATTTCATTCTTTAGCTTAGGAAACCTTCATTAGTGGGGCAAGCCACAATCGATAAAACTTAATTAGAAATTGTGTTTGGGCTATAATCTAGATGGGTTCCCTATTCCAAACAGTGAAAGTTTTAATTGGGACTTCTCATCGGGGGTGACCCCTGCTAGTGACAAAGGGAATTTCTTCTATGTCAACAGAATTGGTGCTATAAGGAGGGTTGGATGACAATATTGCGTATGTGGGGTCATTTCACTTAACTTTTAACTAGCCCATGGCTCCTCTCCATATCTTTGTATGGGATAACCCTTTGATTCTTTTGAGACCCTCGGGGGGCATACCAATTCATATGGCTAATCTCTTGTGAAACTCAAAATTTGATTGTGAAGGGAATGTCTATGCATTCATGCATCTCAATCAGTTTAACATCACTAGAAAAAATATAAGGTTGTTCAGGAAAACGAAATCTCTCAATTGTTTATCCTCATATTTGAAGGGAGGATTAAAGCCTTCTTTAGGACATTTCTAGTGAAATCTAAACATATATGGAAACATTTCATGGAATTCTTTGTCTTTGCCCATGACGATTATATTTGTCATTAACTATTCAATGAACTTGCAAAATTCCATAGGCTCGTAAAAAAAATTACGGATGATTTCTTTCTAAGAGTCATGCAAATTTGTTGTAGATTTACTGAAAATGACAAACCCGAAGACCAAGAAATCTTGGATTGGTTTTCATATTTCATTTATATTCCTGAAGGGTATGATCTAGGCACTCAAATCATATCTCATTCGAAAGATTCATATATGACCATGAACTATATGGGGTACACAATCTCTAACCGACACTCTGTCAAAACTATGGGTGAATCCTTACAGGAAGACTTCAACCCCTTATCCCCAGAGTGTGAACCATATAATGTCTCCCCTTCAGAAAATCATGAACATAATTTAGTCTATGTTGAATCTCCTATTGAAGAAATCCCATCATTTTCAGAATTCCAAAATATTCATTCTCTTTATACAAATTTGTTTGATGTTAATCAATCACATGAGCACCCACTTGTTTATCATGCAGTGCAACTTGTACACTTTTATTTCAATTGAACACTGAATGAAAAATCAGAATAGTATGATTCCTAAGATTTGATCGATCAAAGAACCATTATTCATGATAGTCCATCCACGATGCACGAAGTTCTAATTCATTTTCCATTTTTGAAACATGTTGAATCACAATTTTATTTTGATAACCTTGTTTTTGATGACTACTTTTATGTTTTGGAAATTAATGTGAGTACCAACATATCATTTGTTGATCTTGTGCAATCTGAAATTTATGATCTCAATTCTTAGATTTTAACAACAAAAAATTCAAGGCATGTAGAGCACGATGAGTTTTCTGACCCACGTGAAGAAATCACAACAAACGAACAACCCATCACCATACAAAGAACATGAAACATCAAGTTGATCAAAGAAATATCATCACCTAATTCTTCTCTAGAATTACACGTTAATCCTCATGGGAAAATGCATCAACTGTCCTTGGATACTATATTAATACTTCAACAATCCTCTTATGATTTTGATGATCTACTAAGAGAAGGCCTCGAGTCATCTTCTACTGGATGTTTCCTCAAAATATAATATATCATCTCTCCTCTTAGAAGGTAGTTCATATTGTAAAATATGGGCCCCAGGAGTCTTTCCTGGATAATGAAGAACTTTCGTTTTGATCAATGGTTATGATAGGACCTCATTGTTTTGCTTCAACCCTTGGAATGAATGATTCCACCCTTACCTAAACTCTCTCATAGGGTACATTTCATGCAAATTTCAAGGGTGGGTCTCATCAAGTATGTCACTCATTTTTTTTATTTTCTTCCAACATTCCTATTGGACGTATGGGTTGATCCAAGTTCTACCTTATTTCTCCAACCAAACCCTTTTCACCATCGACCCTTCTAGTAAACCAGAAGGCTACACCACGCACATAATTCATAGCGCAATCTAACTCGAGATGGTTTATGGGTGAGTGCAGGAAGAAGATGTCTATAGTCATGGAAGGGATTGAGGATGCTATTTTTACTATTGTTCTACTTTAACATGAATTATACCATAACATTCATTAGATCTATCATTTTATCCATTCAACAACATTCATTATACTAGTGTGTGTTGTAAATAAACCCTAATAGATGCATTCATGAGACCATGTATTCATCATAAAGCATATAACAAGGACACATCACACATAAATAAACCATTTTTACCGTGGTTCACCCCCCCCCCTTGGGATACGTCCACAAATATATTCTTCTTATTTCTTATTCTTCATCAAAATAGTCCCACTCTGCGAGCATTACATCAAAAGTTATGAATGGTACATGTGTAGTGAGGTTGACCAAAATCGCATCAAGATCCACAACTTGCAACCTAAGCCTCAATTACGTCTCAATATTGAATCCATTTGAGCTCCAAAGTTCTCAACAATACAAAACTTTAGACTCAAAAAGGACTCTCCAAACTAGATTCGTCGTGCACAAGTTATAAGTTAGCTCCTACCAAGATATGATAAAAAAAAGATACCTCAATCTACCTTATACCTCTTCTATTTCTACTACAAAATGGGTTAAAACCATTAAATTATGACTCCAAAACCCTAACCCTAAGTGGAATCTTGTTTCACACCTTCCAATTTCCTTCCACGTAGTTGGTCTTCATCCTTGCTTTGACTTCCTTCTTTCTCGGCATGTTGTTTCCTTTTTCCTTTGTCATGATTTATCTTCCTTCTTTTCTGGCGCACACTTTTTCCTTTGGTCTATTCTGCACTTAACTCCCAAAAATTCTTGCTCCAACATGCCCCCAACACTAACTTGTGGCTCGCCTCGATCCACTTAGCCTTAGTTCACTTGTTGCAGCGCTACCTCCAATGCATGAAACTTCTTTGCCAAATCTGTCGCTTTCTACTTTTCTTGTGCACTCTTTTCTACTGGTATATACACATCCTACGCTGCCATGTGTTCTTGAAAATGAAGGAAAAACAAAGTTCCCTGAAGTTGGGAAATTGTTGAAAGATGACAACACATTATTGTGGACCGTTTGAAATCCTAGAGATGATTTGTCCTATTGCATGCATGTTTGTACTACCTTCATCCATGTGCATTCATAATGTATTCCATGTATATTTTCTTAAAAAGTATGTACTTGATGCTAATCATGTCATTAATTGGAATAAGATTAAGGTGGAACTAGAAGGAGACCTTCAAGTGCAACTAGTTTGCATATTGCACTGGGAGATCAAACAACTCCAAAATCGAGCCATATGACTAGTAAAGGTCCAATGCCCTGGTACGGTCTTGAGGATGAAACTTGGGAGCATGAGGATGTTATGCGGGCAGGGTACCCACATTGTTTTGAAGACTTTTGAAGTTTTTATTATACATGTGTATGTAATGCACTAAGGACGGTGCATAAATAAGGGGGAAGGGAATGTAATACCCCTACTCTGAAACCAATTTGTAAATGTAAATGTAAATGTACATATAGGATGGTGAGTTGTTGGCACCCACATTTTGGGTTCTATTTTGAACATGCGCGCCAAGGGAGGATTTCACATTTATTTCATAGTTTTGTGCACGTGCACCAAGGGAGGCGCGTGCACCCATTTCATAGTTTTGCATGCACCTGAGTAAGTGCATGGAGATTTCCTTGAAGTGCACATTGCATCGAGTTTTGTAGCTAAAATATTTTGGGGCGAGAGAGCCTTTGTATATATGTATTTTCAGGTCATAGTGCATGTGTGATTATTTGGCTGGAGAGCATGGATGTTAAAAGGCTTGTGAGCCTATCTTTGTAAAATGTAATCACGCTCATATATTAATGAAAACATATCATTGTTGCAGCCCAATCAGACGAAAAGAGACGTGGGGATTAAAATCCACTAGAAAGGGAAAGGGGGACTAAGTGTTTAGGAAGAGGGGCTAAGTCAAGGAGGGTTAATCCCAAGGAAATATTTTAATAATATTTCCAAAAATATAATTTATGGGATATATATTTATCCTAAGTTCCTAAGGGATTCACTCATTCCATCATCATTCAGACCATGAATCCTCAGCTATTCACTCGTACCCTGATTCCATCACATAACTTGTACTTTAGGAGGCTTGTATGTTGTTGAAGAGGTGGGTTTTTAGGACCGTGTGCTATTGAAGAGAGGGGTTGTCAGGATCGTGTGTTGTTGAAGAAGCAACTTTTTAGGCCCGTGAAAATTCTCTCCAGGTGAGAGAACTATTGGGAATTTTTTTTCCAAGATGCCAAGTTATAGCTATAGGGCTCTAAGACTTCCTGTGCGGCCTATTGTTGAAGCCTCAGAAGGGAAGTGGGGCAGCCAAAGGACTTTTGAGTAGAGAAAGGGAACACTTCCTGGGGTGGGACAGACATGTGGGGAATGATGGAATGTAGGATTTTTGATAGAGTTGGCAACTTTGTCTAAGTATTTTGGTTGTTGATATACTTTATCCTGGCTTAGGAATCTTTCTCCTTGGTGGATTTTAAGCCCTAGCTCGGGGGTGACCTGTTGTTGAGTTTATGAGCAACAGAGTCTAAGCCTGGGAGGAAAGTATGAGGTTTGCACGTAGTTGGTAACATTTTACAAAAGATGAGTGTCTTTTATGTGTTTTCTTAATTATCTATTTTCTGATATGGGTTTTTCCTGTATGATGTTGCATGCAAGTATTTGTTGTTATTCCACATAATGTTGTTCACATGGAGCATTTAATTATTTTAATGGTATCAAAGTTTTGAATTTTTTTTAAGAGTGGCATTTCCTAGCAAGGAGTTGGGGATGCTACACTCATCTTGAGTTGTGTGTTGTCAGACCTTAGTTGGGACTGGTGAGAGTGCATTTTCCTTGGTGGAGTCATAGCCTTGGATCGGGGGTGAGATGATAATGAAAGTGATGAATAGTAGTGTCTATGGTGAGGAGGAACATCAGTGGTCTGCAACTAGTTGGTGCTTCTTTTAAATATAAGTACCATGTCTTTGAATTCTTAATTTATCGATTAATATGTTTTTTTTATAATGTGTTAATGATTAGATTACATATCACATTGATGAATTCTTATCATGAATAGTTATGCCTATAGATGAATGTTGTATGCTTTTGTTTGTTTGTTTGGCTGCATAATTGTAATTAATGCAGGGAAGATTATACAAAATATTATAGAGCCATGCTCAAAAAATCTAATGATGGTATTAAAGAGGAATTTTGTAGTATCATGCTAAGTATTGGTCATGGAAATGGTGTGGGAATGTTTCTCTATGGTTTTAGAGCTTGAAAGTGAGGTAGCATGCTTCAACTTGGTGGCTAAGTATGTTACATTGTGGTATGAGAGTGAATTTTTTTTTGGGCGTGGCACAGGTGTGGGTCTTGGGATGCTACACTACCTCTGTTACTTGGGTAGCCATAGAGATGTGATTCCACAAAAAAAGGTTAGTAGATAGTGGTACCAAGTTGATCAACACTGTGTTTTAGGTATGTTGAGATAAGTTCCTAGTAGTGGGGCAAGGGTTTCCACCAAAAGGACTTACTAGAGAGTGGTACCATGACAATTATCTCGACACAAGGATTATATTTAGTTACACTCCCACTTGAATAATAATCTTTCGGTAAAATGCTAAAATTTGCAATATTACAATTTATGGAGGAATTTCATGGACTAGTAGTAGGAAGTAGGGCTTCCAGTCACATAATGCACAAATTCTCAACATAGCCAGTTATGTAGGAATGTCATGGATTTCCAGTAGGAAGTAGGTTCCAGTGGTCCCGAGGACAAGGGAGTTCCAAGTGCTATAACTCTCTAATACGTGTATCAGAACACTAACCAAGGAGGATCGATCCCTTATTTGTACTACTTTATTGCAATGTAATAGACAATAATATTCTCGAGTGTTGTTCTCAGTGCATTATAGTATTAAGATGGTTGATCAACTTATATAAAGATGGTTTTATGAAATCTAGTGGACTTATAATATACCATAGGGTACATGGAAGTGAAATTTCACATGTAAGTGTTGTCAAATAAGGTGCTAATAAGAAAGGTACCAATAGAGGTGTCCAAATAGGTGGAACCTCTTATATTTCTTGCATGTATTCTTCCCCTACCATATATTTACCTATTGAATGAAAGATCACTGTGTTATTTATACATGTCAGAATATGTCTCTTGCCTCAAAAAAATGCTCTAAAATATTGGCTTAGGAAAGTTCTTTGATACCATTTATGGTGTTATTTATTGGTAAATTGAAATATTCATAATAGAAATGATA
>JASDQU010246498.1:0-16724 GCA_032191745.1 Picea mariana
TATGCGTGATAAAAAAACCATTGGAATGTGGTTTCCCTTGTCATCAGTTTGTTGTCCAACTTGTTGGTGATGCAAACATTATATGTTGTCATTTCTCCTTGGATGACTTCACCTCCTTGAATTGGATATGCAAGTTTCTCTTCATCTTCTATGCTCTTCACTCTCCACACTCTTCTCTTGGTTACGTGGTTTCTAGGGTGAAGTTTTGGATGAAGTTTCCAACACTTTGCTTCCCAATGTCCATTCAATTTGTAGTGGCAACAAAAGTTCTTAGTGTTGTGGTATGGACTGCTTGAGATAGTCCTTTTCTTCTCATGTCTCTAAGTTTGGTGTTGGATTGGAGAAGCATGCTCGCCATTCTTCCTCTAAAACCATTTAGGATTGTGGCATATGGTTTGCTTCTCATAGAAATATGCCTTGATATGGCCTTTCTTTACACAGAATAAGCATGCCTCTGCATACCAACAATTGGCAACACTACGACATGTCTTATTATAGCAGTGACAAACAAAGAATGTCTTGTTTGAGGAAAACCTCATGGTCTTCTTCTTTTTCTTTCCCTAGATGATATTCTTGTTTATTTCTCTGAGTGCAGGTATAGGTTGAATTTGTGAGTTCTTCTCATTGTTTCTCTCCTTCAATATGCCACAAGAAGGATGAGGTGGTAGTGGGTTTCCACCTTCACTTATCGTTGTTGTTCCTTCTCTTGATGATCAGGCCAACTTCACCATGTCTTTAGCCTTTACAAAAATGGTCTTCATGGTCATGGGATTTTTCATTCTTCCATTGAATCCTAGGCCTTCATGCTTGACACTGGGTGTGGCTACAATGGGGCTTAGGATGCCTTGTCTTCTCTTACCTAACCTTTTCCCATCATAGCCCATCTGTCTTAATAGTTTAGAAACAATGCCTCTTGTATGTCTTTCAAATTCACCAAGCTACTCTTGAGGAGTATCTATGGAAGGTGAACTCACCAAGGTGGTCTCGATCATGGTGTTGGCTTCAGCAGTAGCAATGGAAAGTGGCATTGTTGTAATATTCCCAAATGGAACTATGAAGAATTTTTCAGTTTTCAATGTTTATGGTTGAGTGGTTTTGTCAAAAAATTCGCACCGGTGGCTTATGGAGCTTGTGTTTGGGTTTATTGTTAAGTGTGATTGCACAATTGGTTTGAAATGATATATTTGAACTTTAAACAACAATAGAACACATAGAAACAACAATAGAATAGCCACAAATACCTCAAAATTTTATTTTATTTAAATATATAGCTAACCTCAGTACAAGAGATGACAGATATGAAATAGAGTTGGAAGAATAATCTGAATTGGCTGAGAATAGCTCCAAGTTACACCAATAAAGAGAGATCTAGGCCTCTCTAATCCTCCAATAGCTACATGAAAAATATCTACTGAACCAGGAGTGTTTCCTTACTTCAAAATGATGAATAACTAAGCAAAGTTGCACCCTCCTTGGCCGATGCGCACCCTAGTGTCTTGGATCTGATGTTTCTAGCCTCCAAACCTCAAAAGAATAGTTGCAATCTTGTAGATATGAAGAAGATACTCTCATGGGAAGATATCCCCTAGTATTTCTTGAAGATATGAACCATCCAACTCAATGTCTCCAAACATAGATGCGCCCTCCTTCAGAAAACTCACACCACTAGGAGAATAAATAAATATGGCATGATAAGCCTCCACAAACTGATGAGAAAAGGCGCCCTAGGTTTGGAAAACCCTTCTATAGCATAATATCCTCCAAATTCGTAGTCTCCTAGCCAAATCAAACTCTTCTCCCTTCACCAATGTGCCCCAAACCTGCAAGAAAACCCCAGACTTGTGCCCTTGGTTCCCAAACCACAACTAAAAACTATTTTGAACTGAGTAGAATGGTGAAGGTGGAATCTTTCACCACCTTGGCCAAGCTTGTAACAGGAACAGGGGAATCTTTCACCTCCTTGCTGATCTCTAGGGTTTGTTTACTTAAAACCCTCAAAACGTTCAAGTTGCCAGAGCTCAAAGTTGTAAGTGAAAATGATCATCAACATAATCAGAGAATATGAGCCCCTATCTATCTTTTATACCCCTTTTCACATTTTTCTCCTTGCTTTATTAATTTAATGAACCTTTTTACTCAAAAAAGTGATTAATCTACCTTTATGACTTCTCCGACCACTGAAAGTCACTTTTCATCATCCTATCCTACAGATATTTTCTCCCCAGTTCCAACGAGCTATTACACTAAAGTATTTCTCCAATAAGCAAGCTCCAAATAGTACCTTAAGTGTAATTAAATAAAATATGCTCAATAATAAAAAATTACAGAAATCGTCGAAATGCCACAAAACCAAGAACAAGTTGTGCAAAAATGATCCTGATGAATAATGGTAAATAAATTGAGATGGGCCCCATAAAAATCCTCCAAACCTCCTGGGCTCATTGATGACCTAGTCTCACCCCTTTGACTTGGCTCACTCAAACCTCCTGAAGTAACTCTAACTGCATCATAAGGGAATCCAAAAATGAGGACATTACACTTGCTTTATGGTGCTCTTGGACAATTGCTTGGAGCTTTTCCAAGCCCTCCTCCTTTGATAACTCTTGTTGCAGTTGTTCCATCATCTTAGTGAGACTATCTTTTTTCTAGCTATCTATTTGGATGACCTTATTAAGGTATACAAGTTTCTCTCTATACTTGTCCCAATCTGTAATGATCATTGTGAGGGTCTCTTGGAGTTCTTCAAACTTCTTTTTTATCAATGGAAACATAATGGTAAAGGTCTCAAGGTGCTTCTCCATCTCTGACATGCTCTTATTGAACATCTGGACCTACTCCTTCAAGTGCTCATTCTCTTCTTGAAATTGAGCATTGCTAGCCCATAGGTTTTCCAACCTTTCTCTCTTTCTTTACACATGTTGAGGTCTGCAATGTTCTCTTGAAATTTTTGGCAGTTGTCACAGTAAAGGATGCAACTTCACTGATACCATTGGATCCGTAAACGAGAGACTTATAGCCCACTCGCTTCACCAACACGGACCCTTGTGAAATTTTCTTTTGAGCTCTACTCTCAATGTTTTATAAACTCTATGTTAGACTTATACAAAGGACTTTGTCTACAAAAAAGCCACTAAGTATTTGTTTATCTTCCATGTTCAAGAATATTTGATCTTCATTGTTCTTTTGATGGTTGTAAGGCCTTTGTGCTTAATAGAGCCTGCACTCAGCAACCAGCTCTACTTTGGATTGATTAGCTAGCTCCTCTCTCTACATAACATGCACACAAGAAGCCAGATGGAAATGGAAGGGAAAATAAACCTTATTTCTCAAGGTGCCAATCAACTCAGGCTTTTGTAAAGAGTTATGTTTTTTAAGGTTATTCTTGGCAAATTTGATGTCCTTGAAGTAAGTAATATAAGAACTCCTATTGCAGTGTGATTCCCCTATTTGAAACGAGCTAGCCTTGTCCAATACATATATGTTTTATAGAGCTATGGTAGCTCACAATTCTCACAATCATCCATCATCTCCATGTGTAAACAAATCCATCCGAGTTCACTGTCATTGTGTGATTGTTACCGCATGCAACCTTAGTGATTGTTTTTTTGTTTGCTTTGTTTTGTTGATAAGGCATCAATTGTTCAAGGATGAGGTTGTGCTTCATAGGCTAGTTTTTTCTATACCCTCTTTTTCATTGCACTCATTATATGTTCCATGACCAAGAAGACCATATTGCAAATGACATGTAGTCAAGATAGTAGGGCCTCGTACTATAAATGGCCACATGGTGAATTAGTTCCATAGACAACATTTGTCATTCCCAAAGAAGTAATTCTGATTATTTGTTGATTCTCTTGTATTTCAAATGTGCAACAACAGATTAAAACACCTAGAAACTAATTAAAACGTCCAACCACTCAATAAAATGCCCAATCATTGATTAAAACGTCCAACAACTCATTAAAATGCCTAGACATATCTAAAAATGCCCATGCATGTAAGATTTTGACCCAAGCAAGGAGAAATTTGATCAAGCAAGTGAGATTGCACACTTTGTGGGAATTTTGAGCTTGTAAGAAAAGAATTCCACCCAACAATCAGAATTGAACCAAATTAGACACTCCTACATAGGTGCAATGACTCTAAGATGACAATTTTCGATATTTGGGCCTAGGAATGCATCCTATGGTGGTAGAAATAGAGTCATTATACTCTCTATTATACAAACAAAACCATTAATGAAGTAAATCCACAAGTTTATTCACTTATCCCTCTCATTTATACTCACTATTCATTGGCAACCATTAAAACCAAAACTAAAACATGAATACAAATATCACATTTACATAGAAATATCAAAGAAATTCAAGACATAATGGACATCATATTACCCTAAAAACCCAAATGGGAAAACCAACTTAGAATGGGGCTCAATTTGTTTCAACAATCTCTGGTTACAATGTTTTCTTGGGTCTCTGACCATCATCCTCTCCTTGGCCAAAGGACCCATTAAGAATGAGAGTGAAAGAGGAAATAGGGAGAGTTGGGGGTAAGGGGAAGACCAACATCCATGTGCCTTCATTTCCCATTCCTCATGCTTCTCTCTATTTTATTTTATTTTATTTCATTTTAAAAAGTCTCTCTCAAATTTGTCACATTCAACATTTACATTTGTTTTATTTACATCATTTGCTTAACCTTTGTTAATTGTCGAATTGCATTGTAGGCACGGAGTCTTACACCCATTCGTCAGTTCGGATCCATTTCAAATCAACTCTCCATAGAGATATGTGACCCTTTCATGCCATGCAAAATTATGCTATACCTTTTTTCCATGCAAGCGAGTTGGGAGGTTTTTGGAAGAGGGAATTTGAATGTTTGTGGGTGTCATTTGAATTAATGGAGACTCTAAATTATTAGGAGTTTGAATTAACATGCGAAATATCATTTGGTTGTGGGAAATCATGAGACTTCTCTCTAAATAAATTGCCATGAGCTTACTGTAATCGAATTATGGAAAGATACAACCACGAATCATGAGAGAATTGTGGTTGTGTGGAATGATAATCATTGTCATTGAGGAATTTCACTACAACTAATAATCCTTGGAATCTCAGTAGTAAGATTTCATGGCTAGCCTATGTTGAATTCTTGGAGAGAAATGGGATAGCTTGAGGAACCACTAAGCAGAGAACGAGATCCCATTCCTTGGGTTGTGTGAGCTAATGGGGAAGGAGGGTTGTGGATTTCCATTGTTGTAGCAATAAATATTTGTTGTGAACTAGGAATGGTCTGTGAGAAAAGAATTAGAGCCAGTGATAAGAATAGTTCACCCTTGTGTATTCTTAGCCTCAACTCGGGGATGGCCTCTGTTGCAGAGAGAATTGGTGCAACAAGGATCCTATGGTTGGGTGGAGCATCCTTCTTTTATATATAGTGGATTATTTTCCCATAAATATAAAGTATACTTGGTTGTGTTATGAAATGTAAGGTTATCATGCTTTCTATTTTGCATAGTATTATTTCCAGTTTGGGTAATTTTTTGCTCATGATTTTTAATTTGCATATTCATGGCTGAAATTATTATGAAATTGCATGCATGTGTTAAGTTTGAAATTGATGGTTAAATGTTGTTCAAGCTTTATTTCCACCATTGAATTCTACAAGTAGTCAATATAATTGATTTTGGTATCAGAGACAAGAAGTTGGTGTGATTTTGATGGTTTCAAGAAGTACCACATATCCTCACTGTGCATAGAGGGTATTGTGTGTGTTACATGGAGGATCATATGGTGATAGTGTTGAGCACATATGAACCTAAAAACTATGAAAAGGAAACTAAGAAGGATGAATGACTTGAAGATATGCAATTTGAGATTGATTTTATTTAATGAGACTAGACTTAGAATTTGGTTTAATTAGCGGTAAGTAAGAAAGAAATAGGGTGCAAATAGATATTCAAGAAAATTTTCAAGTTAGATGGCATTGTTGATAAATGAAACATGGTTGGTAGCCAAAGGCTATGCACAACAAGGTATTGTCTATGAAGAAACCTTTTCACGTGGAAACAATTATGAGCATTAAACTAGTTTTGGCAATTGTGGCATAATATGGATGAACTATTCATAAGATGGACTCCAATAGTACATTTATGAATGGGTGGAATGATGAGAAAGTATACATGGAGCAACGACTTGGAGTTGTGCAACTTGGAAAAGGGAATTTGGTTTGCACATTGGGTAAAACATTGAATGGACTAAAGCAAGCCCGAAGAGCTTGGTATATGTGAACATTTCATAAAAGCATAATTCAAGAGTGGCTTGGATACTAACCTTTGTGTGAACACCACTTCAAGTGGAGAGTTATTAATAATATTTGTGTATGTTGATGAATTGATTTTGATATTTTGCAATGATGTTGAAGTCAAGTTGGTGAAATATGGCATACTACACATTTGAAATCAAAAATCATGGTGTGTTGCATTGTTATCTTGGAACAAAGCTTGGCAAAAATATGAAGGATTTGTTTGGTCGCAAGCAAAGTATGTCAGTGACCTAATCAATAAATTCAAAATGATTGCAAGACATGTGACACTCCAATGGATCAAAGAAGCCAAAGTGAAGTTGGTGAAAGATGGCATATTACACATTTGAAATCACAAACCATGGCATATTGCACTGTTATCTTGGAATGAAAGTTTGGAAAAAATATGAAGGAAATTTCCGATCTCATGCAAAGTATGCCAACTACCTAATCAAGAAATTCAAGATGATTGATTCCAAGATATGTGGCACTCCAATGGATCTTGGCATGAAATTGACTAGAGATGGAAATGGTAAAGTAGTTAGCCTAACTCTTTATAGGCAACTACTAGGAATCATTATATACATGACCATTAGTAGACCTAGTATTTTTTTTTGTAGTTGGCGTAAAATGTCTAAATATAGGGTAGAGACCAAAGAAAGTCGTGAGAAAACAACAAAAACAATTATGAGACATGTGAAAGGAACTTTGAGTTGGAGATTGGAATTTTTCCAATAAATTGAACTTCCAAATAGTTGGATTCATAAATTTCAAATGAGATGAATGTATGGAGCACAAGAACTATGTCTCTAGGTTTGCATTTCATGTCGATTCCATAGTTGCGAGTTGAAGTGACAAGAAGCAACATAGTGGTTTTATCTTCAAAAGAAGTTCATTAAATGGAACATGTGAAGGAGTTCTATTGAGAAGATTGTTAGTTGATATTAATTTACGGTACAAGAATAACCTATTGATTTGTCCTCTAACAACCATGGTATTATTTAGTTGGGGAAGAGAGTAGTTGTTCATTACCAATGTGAGACAACTACAAGATGAATGAAGAGTATAGTTGAAGTATTGGAAGACATGAGAATGGTTCACTAATATAATCACAAAACCCTTAAGAAAATACAAGTTTGGGAAGTTTAGAGCATCACTTGGTATGAAAGAGATGATTTTTCATTGAAGAGTGTTAGAAATATTAATGAAAAATGAAGGTACAAGGATGTGAAAAATTAGGCATGAACACACAACATTGTGCAGGTCAGGTACAAGTCATTGAGGTACAATACAATCAAGCACAAGCATGATCTAGGAATAGTAAGGCACATACGCTGACATGGCATGACTTTGTGAGCCAAGATAATTACACTAAACTGGAGAAAATCGTTGTGGCAATTATGACATTAAATTCAAAGTTTTTTATCCAAGTCAAAGTTGATCACTAGATTTCATGGAGGTAGTGTAATTATCCTCAAGAATGGGACCCAATAATTGATTAATGATAAAGGAAAATGATCAATGACTTGGTGAGAGACAATCATTGAAGTACCTACATCTATATAATGTGTGACTTGTTGGAGCTGCCTTTTACAAGTGGTTGAAATATAATCCTTGCAACCAAAAGTTTACCCCGATATGCGAAGTAGCGATGGTCGTTATAGTCCTAAGTCACTGTCGCTTAACCTTTAAGCAATTTTATTACTTTTATTACCTCGTGCTATCGCGCTTCGGGAGTTACAAGTCGCAAGGTTTCCAAACTCCGATATGTGAAGTCGCGAAACAGTTTTAAAAGTTTACTCAAGTTAGTGTCAGGGGTAAGTCACTTTAAACCCTAGTTAAGCACTGTCGGGGTTTCACGACTCAACGATCACTCTCCCAAAAAACTATACCTTCGTAGCCCCGAGTTGCGAAGTCGCTATTTTTATTAATTAAGCATGGGTTAATTAAGAGCTTAAGTCAGATCACATTTTTTAAACTAAATCACATCATCGTGATTTCGGGTTTTGGGGGCTCAAAGGGTAGGAGTGAATTCTCTTGATACGACGAACGTCTAAAAAGGGGGATTAAAGACTAAAACAAACTTAATTAAAGGAGCTAAGCAGGATTAATCAATGCATCAATGAAAACTTTAATACGCACCGTCTGTGGAATAATTTTAAACGTTTTTTGCATTGATTCGTGCTATGACTCGTCAAACAATTATGGCATTTATTTGGACTATGGCGAGGTGACAGATAGTAGGATCTCGCTTTTACTGCTAAATCTTTCTTCAAGCGATTTGACCGTTTTGTTCGCAAGGAAACCGGGGTTTTAAATGACTAAGTTAAGGGGTTTGTTTCATTATTTCTATTTTGTGCGCAGAGCTTTTTCATCAGGATAACTTCTGTCTGTATTTACAATTCTTACTATAGGTGATCTGCGTACAGAATTCTCTTTCATGGCTTCACGAAGGGTGTTTAAGGCAGCTGTTGAAATTTCAGGTCAGGGCTTTGATGTTGTTTCCGGTACTTCACCCCAAAGTATTAATACTGTCAAAACCTGGACATACATCTCCGACATTCTTCAGTCTGAATCGGTGAATTGTTCAGATGATTCTAGCGATAATGAGAAGGATCATTTGGCCACCAGATACAAAATCTTCTTTCAGGCAGAAGTGCACAAAACAGCAGCAAGACCATGGCTCCTCCCCTATTATGATATGAATAGATGGGCGCTAGACCATGTGGATATCCCGACCAGAACTGTCATCAGCGAGCAGAAGGTGACGATTGGGACTTTTAGACCAGAACATTTGCAGGCAATGTATCAGCTGTCACCCACACCAAACTTTGCGTACAATGCCGAATTTCTGGAAGGTTTCAAGGAGAAGGAATGCAAGCAATATGGTAGAAACTTGTCTGATCTGATCAGGGATTGGGTTTCGCACCCCGCAAAATTCAGGGCAAATTCTAATGGAATTTATTCAGTCTCCTCCTTAGAGCCACCATTCAGGTATATAGCAATGATGGCCTGTAGGTTGTATGGGAGGGAAGACACCACACATTTTTTTCTTCCGTGGGTGCCTCTGATTCATACAGTCGCTAAAGGTATTTCTTTCGACTGGGCCAAACTATTGTCAGACAGTTTAACCAGTGGAATTACCAAATATCTAGAGCAGAAGGCGAGTGGGAAAGCAAGTTTGTTTTTCATGTTCACCTATATCATGGATGTCATTTGTTTCATGACGTCTTTCCCTCTAATGAGCTGGAGCTGGACTCCATCTAGTACAGAGCCCATCCATGTCAACCACTCAAAGCTTTGGGAGGATAAAGCCAAAGAATTCATCTACGAGATCTTCAACTCGCTAATGGTGCCACTGCTTGTCGCCATTTTTGGTTATCCGCCTCCCAGGATATCAGATACCGTTGTGACCAGCCTAAGCAGCATGGCAGATTGGTATCTAGAGGCGAAATTTTCATATATCAGGGTTTTCGGCACCTCTATCCCTCCATATGCCCTCCCGCTATTCCTTCCAGATAAGCTATTGTGCTGTGAGATCGCCAGACAATCTGTGCTTGATGAGATAAGCAAGGAGATCGAAGGAGTATCAAAAAAGGTATGGCCGCCCTTCCCTATTTGTATCAGTGCATGTTCCTTATTAGATTTTGGCCACGCCAAAGCCGAGGTTGCAGCTCTGGAAGAAATGAAGCCGGTAGACATTGATTTTAAGAAGCATGACCCTAGTAAGGTTGTGAGCAATCACCTGGAAAGTTGCGGCCTGAAGAGGTATGAACACGAGGATTCCCCGCATGACGAAACATTCTGGGGCACGAGATCCTTCGCAGAAGTCCTAAGTCAGATTCAAGCCTTGCCACCTAGAGACATGGCTGAATTTTTGAAATTTCGAGAACACCAACAGAGTTGTCTCCCCCATATTTTATAGGGTGAATCCCCAGAGCTTCCAGTTACGAAGCAGATGGGAGCCAAAGGTGCAAAGGAATCGAGTCCTAGCGGGGAGAAAGACCAAGGGAAAACTAGGGAGGCTGGAACCTCAGAGCTAGGAGTCGAATTCCCTCAGAAGCAGGAAGGAAACCCCGAAAAGGGCGTGCTAGGCAAGCAAGCCCAAGGCCAAGCGGAGATACCTTCACAAGGATCGAGCGAATCACTTTCACTCACGCCAAACGAGCCAGTTACAGAAGTCACCCAGAAACAAACATCCAAGCAAATCGATAGTCTAATTGCTATTGTCACACCCTTGCAGTTCACAAAGGGGAATCCTAACGAGGGATGGATTTTCAATGAAGAAATGACGCCTACTTTTGTAGAGGAGCTACCTCCCAACGAATTTTTCTTTGACAAGAAAAGAAAGGTTGTGGTAAGGCAAGGATTTTATCAAAAAGAGGGCGTAGTAGCTACAAAATTTAAAATCATGACAGATGGGAAGGCCGCGAAAGAGGAAAAATTTGCAGAGGAGATAGTTGGGACGCTAGGGTCTTATGCTATAGCCAATCAGTACTCAGTTGGGACTTTGACAGCCCTGTTGAAACGAAAGAACCTCCTGATCAGTAAATTGGAAGCTAAGGTAGCTACTGCTGAAGCGAATGTCAGGGACGAGGTGAGCAGGAGCCTTGAGGAAGCCCGAACAGCCGACCTGCGTGAAATCGAGAAGCTCAGGTCCGACCTTGAGCAAGTGTGTCAGTCGGCACAAACTAGCCAAACACAGGTAAGCCAGCAGGGGCAGCGGATTATAGAGTTGTAGTCGAAATTGGAGGTGGCCGAGAAACAGGTTGTAGACATAAAAATGTTCAAATCACAGACCGTTGAAATCCGACATAAGGTACTTACGGCTCAACAAAACTTGTTGGCAAAGGTGAGAACCATCAGAACCATTTCCGGGCGATAGAGAAAATATTAGAGAACATTTCTTCGAGAGAAAGAGAAGTCAGGGCAGCACGGGTCACTTTCCAAGACACTGTTATAGCTACAGCGAAGATAGAGACGGTCAGTACCTCAAAATTATCCATCACGGAACAAACCAGAGGTAATATCCTACTAAAGGTCTAGGAGCAAAACATATCAGAAAGAAGGGGGAGAGCTAACGAAGTAAAGAATTTTTGTGAGGAAACGTTCTCTTTAATAAGTAAAGGTTTGCTAGATCTTGATAAGGAGAGCAGTKTTGGGACWCTRGGMAAAATCAATATAKCTAAACATYTGTTGGACATCAAAGAAAACATGGAGGAGCAACAAGTGGAGATATCCCAGATCAGCCAGGTTGATATGACCCAAATGGACAAATGTCTAGTACAACCAAGTTTACAATTATGCTCCATCATCACAAAGGACCAACAAGTGGGAAAGAGTTTACCACAGCTAGCGAAGAATTGTTACACTATTGAAGCGAGTGACCAAGCAGAGCCTTCTAGGTTGATAGCCCAGTTGGTGGAGAGGTGCATCACTTGCACCAAGCAAGCGAAAGGGCAGGCTTCTCATGTCAAATAATGATAGATGTTTGCCTATTCTATTTTAGAACCCAAAGAGTAAAGAAAGGAAGGTTCTCTTCCTGCAGGAAGGAGGACAAAGACAAAGAAGTGAAATGCATAAATTTTCCATTTTGTAACTGAAAACTTCTGGAACAATTGAGATTCTATCATTTAGAAGTTTGTATAAATATGCATTTTGAAGTGAGAATAAGGGTTGGACCTTTCTTGGCCAATTTTAATAGAGAATTTCTTTCTTTGAAGATTAATACAAAGCAATCCGAAGATTCCTGATTCCATAAAGACTGATTTATGAGTTTTGTTTTCTCTGTTATCTTATATTAAGTTTCATTTCTCATATACTTTTCTGATGAATGCTTAGCTACAATTTAGTGCAACTTCTACTGTGGTGACCAACTTTTAGTCATCTAATCGCTTACAGTTTTTCCTCTATACCGGCTATCAGCATGTACAAAACCTGTGAACTTTTTAGATCTCTATATTTTATGCTTCGTCAGATTACTTCTTTCCTTTTTCTTCTTATGTTTATAGGGCGAGATTCTCCCTTGATAGGAACCTCGCATTGTCGACTGCTTAATGTTTTCTCACATTTCATACATGATTCTTTAAAAATTTAACTCAGTTACGGGAGAAGGAATTTGGTTTGTGTTCTATCTTTAACATCGGATTTCGAAAGTTCTCTTTTATACAGTTAAAGAAAAAATTGAAGTGGCATTTTAAACCTTGAACTTTCTTTTCATTTTTTGTTCCTCCATGACGGTGCCCTTTGCAAGACAGCGCAACATTGAACCCGGCCTATCAAATCAAACCAGCATCACTTTGAACCTATTTAACACCATACTTAAAACCGCCATCACTCGGGTCGAACTCAAACATTCATGGGCTGCAATTGAACGAGATATAAGCATCCAGGAACGTTTGGAAGCGAGACAGAGACAACTTAGAAATCATCCTTAGCTTCCCTTTTCCCGAGGGTTGATTTTTTCCTCTTTTAATCTTTTACTCACTTTCGGATGCCTAGACCCTATACTTTTTAGCCTTAAGTACAGACTCTGGAACAACTTGACTGATCATTGTTATGGATAATGAACAATTTGGAGATGATAAACAATTTAGATAGAATGAGTAGAGGTATGTGGTTAAATGAAAGAAAGGTCTTGGTAGAGATCATATCTTGTGAGCTTTGTGATGTGAGAGGATTGTAAGTGAAAGTGTCATTAGTGTTCCTGAGGGAGGACGATGTCGAACAGTATGATATCCATTAAAGATTGAATTATAACGATATATAACTTTATTTCACTTTGCAGGTTTTTAGTTTACATAGTTAACTTTTCTATGCTCCTGGTGTTGTGAGTTTTGTGATTCTATGATTATGTTATCTATCTTTTCTTATACGTTTACCTGAAATTATAGTAAGTTAATAGTTTGTATTGAAATGTGTAACCATAATTTCAAGTGCAACATTAACAATCCATTGACCGTTGAATGCAAGAATTGGTGTGCCTCGGTATGATCTATATTCTCTTAAAAAGGGGAGTGTTGTGGTTGTGCAAGCCATATTATCTGCATTGTTATCAGAGCCAATGTTTGTTGGGTGTGTTTATAAGAGTGCAAAGTACATGATAAGTCTTTGTTGGTGAAAGGATATTGCACAAGTGAAGAACTTTATAGTGTCATTCCCTACACCAACATTTTCAACTATGGGAATTTTACCTCCATCTCTCAAAATCTTCGGCTAAAATCCCCAGAGGGAAAGGTCTAGCCATAGGATTTCAACCACATGAGTTCATTTACTTTTCTCAATCCAAATAAATCAAAATCAAAATCCCAGGGGATGGTCTTTCACTGTGTTTTGTTCCAAGTCCATAATCCCTTCTGCAAAATTCTATAAACTATCTCAGCTTCTTTGAGAAAATTCATAAACATAGCTTTTTCAAAACTCTAGAATTCATGAAATAAGCAATTTTTCTTCCTATTCCTTTCCATTCGATCTCTAAAAACCTCTTAGAGGGAACACCATGCAAAGAAAACTGAAAAATGGTGAGAGATTTTAGTCAAGCATCCTCTTCTACAACCTCTGCTTAACCAGATGGAGTAGATACTATCTTAAATCTTTAGAGCTACGCCATTTCCCTTTCTCTGAAACAAGTTCCCATAGCCACTTGTAAAACCATTTTGGATAGGAACATTGGAAGATAAAGGATTCATTTTCCCTCCTTGATCCCAAGACCAACAGTGAAAAGAAACCAACATACAACCAGATTTATTGTCTTTAATTTTTTCCATCATATCATTTGGGAGGGAGCACACAAATTAGGAACAAATACTAGTAAATGATTACAATAAACATGGGGCTTTACACCAGATTTTAGTAGATCATAGTGAGAATCACACAAGGTGGTCTCATCAGAGAAGAGAACGGTGAGATTCATATGTGTATAAACATTTGGTTTATATATTGAGGCTTTAAACAAAAGGTACTCTCATCAGAGAAGTGAATAGTAAGATTCATGAGTATAATATGTTGGTTTCAAGAAAAAAAATATCTATGAAGAAAGTTGTGCTTTTCTTATTGGTGAGTAGTGAGCATGCATGAAAATGCAAGGTAAACCTTGTGCTGGAAAAATTGAAAGTAAAATTGAAATCACATGTCCATGAATAACAACAACAGATTAATAGGACTGCAAAGAATTACGAGTAGTACAAAACAAGGGAGTTTGCCAAGCAACTCCACAATAATATATGGAAGAAGGAAATAAGAATAGAGCAATTGCTAAGGCAGTGAGAAAATGAGAATCCTGGAATTTTTTCCAGCACAAACAGCTAAGCTAATAACCTCCATTTCTAACATCCAATATCAAGAAGACCCATGATAAGAGTAGTCTTGCCTCTCAAATGCCAGTGCTACGAAACTCTTTGTTTGACTCATTTTTCGAAGATATGGGTTTGTTTCTCCCATGATCACCTATATGATGAAAGAAGTACGTGATGAGAGGATTATGGGATCTACTAGTGGCAGAGCTATTGAGGGGCTTATTTTTGTAGAGGGGTAGCCAAGTGTATGACAAAAGGCCAGGTTTGTTGCAGTGAAGGAAATAAAATACTTAATCACAACCAACAGTCTGCTATGTGCACCAACTTGTGCATAAAATAAAATGAATAACATAAGTATTGTGTCTACCTAACCAGCTTCATGAAATCAAGTACGCAACAAGATATGCTGAAAATGAAATCACTACATAACACGAGAAATTGTATGACAAGTGTTATCACATGTTTCTACAGGAGGGATGTTTTTCCCTTGGTTTTGGCCTCTAGGTTTCAAAAGGCGAAGAAAGGGGGTAAAAACCCACTAAATGGCACTTATCCTAAGTTTGTTGGGGTCGATGTGACCGTTTGGCGCACTATGCTAAGAGGCGCATAGATCTGGGCGGTTGAGATCTAAGCACTCCAGATCGATGATTGTTGATCATATCGGGGCCCCAACATGCACGGACAATAAAAATTGTAGGGCGGGTCGGGTTTGAAACAATGGTTTTGTGGAGGCACTACATGTCAGCCAAAGACACACATTGGGCCCAAAAGCGATGAAGAATCAAACCACTTTTCGCAGCCCTAATAAGCACATGTGCGTATAAGGCCCTATCTTGGGTCGACAAGTGGCTGCTATGTCCCGTCGGTAGATGTACCCCACTCCATCTCTCTCTTCTGACCGTCACATCCCTCGCTCCCCCATAACTTTCTCTCCCTCACACTTTTCCTCCACTCACTCTCCCACATGTCGCATCTCCCCTTCTCATCTCCCGCCACCTATGCCACCTCACTCTACATCACCTGTGTCCTAGTACACCTCAGCGCCCCCTTGTGTGGCCCCCACGTTATCCTCAGTTTCCTCTTCCTGTCCACGTTGTTCACCTGGTCATATCCATGTCCACTGTCAGACCTCCTCGCGAGCATCCGACTTAGATCCAGATGGTAGAATGCAGAGGCTGCCAGATTCCACAAGTGCAGTGTCGACTCAGGCCTTCTCGATCCCAATGAAGAAATTATTGAAGTTATTCGATGGTGGTTGAACATTGTTTCCACCATAAATGGGAATCCTAAGAAAGGACTATCAGCAAGTCAACTCAGCTGCAGAACCTTCTTGAAGCATGATTTTGCATATGAAAAGAGCTTGATTCTAACAGGAGAATGTATGCACAGTCTACCAGGAAGCATGCAGACATAATGCCTTCAATGCAAAGACTCGAGCACGCTTCTGTAGTTTTTCTCTGAGTATATAGGAGTCTTCCTCATATTTTGTTAGAGCGGATGGTCAAGCTAGGCTCCTGATTTGTAAGTTTTTAGTGAAGCCTCTTGTTCTCTGGTTATGTATATGTATTTGAGACTGCTTGTTTAATGAAAGTCAGTTTCTTTCCATATCTTTGTAACAGTTGTGTTAAGACACTCGGGCATGGATGATCCAGTCGAGGGTAGTTATGTTCTTGTGATGTAGGTTTGATCACAGTAGCATAACGACTAGTTTTAATCAGTTTCTTGTGATTGTTTTTCCCCTAAGGTTGAATGACTCGGGCATGGATGATCCAGTTGGGTTGTTATTATTGAATTGTGATGTATGTTTGATTTCAGTTTAGTAATAAATTCATTTAGTTCCTTGAAACTATGAACCAAGAGGATCTTGCCTTCTGAGTTTTTCCTCCTTAGGCTACTGGAAGACCGGATGTCCATAGCAGACCTCTTCATTTTCCTCACGTTCTTCCTGTTAGAATATAATGGATGTGCTTGTTTTACCATTGACAATATCACTATTGTCACCCAACCATAGGCCGAATCCACCCTTTGAGCACCTTAACCTTGACAGAGAATCACTCTAGAAGCAAACCCTAGGCTAGATAGCCAAACAAAGGGTAGTGCACCTTTCCCCAAGGATAGCGCACCAAC
>JASDQU010246502.1:2949-16633 GCA_032191745.1 Picea mariana
TCGGTGTGCCTGCCAAGATTACCACTGATAATGCCAAGGCTTTCAGTTCTACTGATTTATCTTCTTTCTATTTTAAGTATGGCATTTTTTGTCCCACTCTTCAAACTATTATCCCCAAGGTAATGGTCTTGTTGAATCCAACAAAAAAAACTTAATGAGTATTCTTAAGAAAACAATGGGGGATAATAAGAGGTCACGGGACAACAAAATAAAGTTTTCATTATGGGCGGACAGAATAACCAAAAAGAGTTCCACTGGTAAAATCCCCTTTGAGATTCTCTACAATATTGATGCTACTTTGCCAGTCCACCTTAAGATTCCAGTGTATTAGTTTGTTCAAAAGTATGGTATAGATGAGGACTTCTAGCAAAATAGGATTGATCAGTTGATAGAGTTAGATGAAATCAGATGGAAAGCATTGGATCATAGCATAAAGAATCAGGACAAGGTAAAGAGSAATTTTGATAAGTCTTCACGGTAGAGAGTATTTCAGGAAGGGGACACGGTCCTTCTTTGGGATAAAATAAGGGAAAATCTAGGTAACCATGGRAAGTTTGACAACTTATGGACAKGTCCATATATTATACAKAGTTCAGCTGGAAAAAATTCATTCTATCTAAACAGGTTGGATGGTRAGAGTTTGGCCCTTCYAGTCAACGACCAACTTCTCTAGTTGTTCTTCATAGAGTTCATCTGATGCCCATGGGGGCATCTATTGTATCATACTCTCTAACCCTTATCTTTGTACTTTATGCTTTGTCTTTTATGTACATCATTTATTTTATGTATTATATGCACATGTATACTAACATTGTTGTTGTATTTTATGCACATGTATACTAACAATGTTGTTGTATTTTATGCACATGTATATATGCTTTGTTTTATTATATGTATTTGTACTTTATCATTTGAAAATTGTGTTTAATGTTGGTTTTTATATGGATATGATTGATGACATGCGTTCATGATGCAGGAAGCATAGTTCTGGATTATCTCATGGTCTCCTACAGATTTATAGATCAACCACATGTCCCCATATAGAGCCAATGTTATCCGCCAGTTTTCACAAGTTGGATTTTCTGAAGAGCCACCAGAGAATGAGCAATCAATGCTCATATATGCAGAGTTCAGAGTTCAGAGTTAAGTCGGTCTTATGAAAGACCTCTTTTTCTGCATTTCCACCATTGTAATTAATGTCCTAAGTATGAGATATTGTAATAGGATATTGGCCACCTAAGACCAGGAGAGAGCACATACTTTAGAGTGTTTTTTTTCTACTTGTTAATTATGTTTTCTGCTCGCCTTAGTGAGCTATTAAAGAATTTATAAGCTTTTTCACTAAAAAGACTAGCTCTAGAGCCAGAGTATGTGTTGGCGAGCAGGTTTTGTCATGGGAAATCCAATGTCTAGTGTCTAAATGTATATAATCTCATACTAGGACATATTGATTGAGTCATTTGGAAATTGCAGCTAGGTTTGATAGGTGTTTTTTTAGTTTTCAGTGAATTAATTAAATTCAAGCAAAAATGGAATTTATTAATTCTAGGTCAATAAAATGTAAAAATATGGCATCAAACATTGTCAGATGCCATATTTACAGTCGTTTTCCATTCCAACGTATCATGTAAACCCCTATTTCCCATCTTTCGAGGCAAAAAAGTGATTATTATCACCAAAAAATCAAAATTACTCGAAATTTATGGAAAAGGGGTAATTAAATTAATCTCCTAAATTTTAGGATAACTAGGGAACATGTTTGAGACATGTTTTTTTTCATGTCCCCATTTGACTGGAGGCCTAAGGAGATTTAGCTAAAGGGGAGGTCGACTTAATTGAGATGACATGGCCTTGGGGGAGATCCCAATGTGGGAACTCAACCCCACTTTCCTAGGTGGTGCATTCCTAAAGCATGGTGCCTTTCCCAATGGCCCACTCATTCCCTAACTAATCCTTCACTCCCCCTCACTCCCACTCTCACCTCACATCACTCCCCTTCCTCTCCACATCACTTCCCTTTACCTTACACCACTCCACCTACACTCCACTCATCCCTAGCGCATCTACCCTTTGACTAGTGCGCAACTCCCTCATCACCCACGCATTTCCTAAACCATAACCCTAACCCTAGTGCATGCCTACTTAGGAATTGTCACGCCATTTGCTATTTAAGCAGGGTCGACCCCTCCTCAACCTAGTTCAGTCTTGGGCAAGCTATTGTACTATTGTTGTAATCATTTTGGAATAATAAATACTTTTGAGCTATTTTGGTGTGGACTCAAATGTGTGGATGCTTTGATCTAAATGCAATTTTCCTCATGAGGTAATATGTATCTTACATTTCAGTTTTGTGATTAATTGGTAAATCCTTGGAGGTATGCTATCATATAATAGGGTAAGATTAATCTAGCTTGATTTATCTTATTGCTTCTTTATTTCATAGACTTTTACACTGCATGCTTTATTTTCAATTAAATTAACATGTGTGTGTGAGCTGTGTTGTGTAGGGAAGACCTTTAACAAATTTGTTGTGGGATTGAAGTGTATAGTTGCAGGTTCCTCGATCTTGGAGGATCTACAAGTGTTTGTTTCCATCGTCATCATCCAAGAGATTCAAAGATCGAGCTCCCTCTTCTTCACATTAAGAGAACCCCATAGCCCAAAAGTTCCAGGCTCAAGCGGAAACTTTGAAAACCGATAAACTTATTTCCCTTTTCTTTGTGTTTGATTGCATGCTACTGTAAATTTCATTTTTAAAACATCTAAATTCTGCATGCATTGTTTTCTAGATCTAATCTTAATTTGTCAATTTCAAAGAATAGATCTAGGCAAGTTTTAAGAAATTTTTTTTTGGTCTTTTCACCTAGAATTTAGATCAAAGTTATTGCTTGGTTTTAAATTTCTTATCAAGCTAGTTGGTTGCCTTATGTTTTCTGTTATAAATCAGCAAACAGATGCATTCAAAGGAGCCTAAGTTAGGTCCATGCAAACTGCCCAAAAGGCCTAAAAAATCTACAGTTTGCCTTAGAAAATTTTCCAAAATTTTGATAAATTTTTTAGTTTTATTTTTTAAAACTCTTTCTCATAATTTTCTAACTTTGTTTACTTGAAGTTTTCTTGCAGAAAATACAGGTTCAAGAGGAGATTATACTAGTTTTGGGTAAAATCAAGGCTCTCGGGGCACCTAGGGGGGTTTTAACTTCGTCAAGTGAAGTTTTCCTTTTTTCTATCTCTTTTTTGTATTCCTATAAACGATCCAATTATAAGGATCCCTTTATTTCTAAAAAATCTAAAATCTTAAAGAGAACATTGTTTCTCTGTTGTAATAGTGCAATAAAAGCAAGCCCTTTGTGCCCAGTTTTCTTCATCCCCGTTAGGGAGATTTGTTTTGTAGGTTTGGTTTCCTTTCTTGTGGTTAATTCTTGCTTAAAAAAAAATCTATTAATCAAACAAACAAGTCAAGTACATCGAACACACTACAACACTCTAATTTTTCATGCATTTCAACTATGTCTTAAAAACCTATCATTCATGTTTAGTTATTCTTCTACTTCAGGTTTCTTTCATTGCAACAGTGTTTAAATTTCTAAAAGTATCTTGTAAATATTTTTTTCCTCAGCTACAAAGAAAGGTGCTTAAATCTAATTGTTGCAAATCTATTTTTCTATTTTCAAGTGTTTGTGCAAATACTTCAGTTACAAAGCAGGGTGTGTGTTTCATCTTTTTTCAAGATTTTGCCAAGTGATTGAACCTTGCTAGCTTAATAGGACAATATCTTAAGTTGTTAGTTCATTGGGAGAAAAACACCTAAAAGTGACCTATGAAGTAAGACGGTTTACCCATGTTGTACATCCAACACTTTTAGTGAGTTTACTGGTGAGACCATTCAGGTTTTGGTAAACTCTCAGCAAGTCCAAGCAAAGAGCTAGCCTCCTAAGGGGCCAAACACTCTTCACTAACTAAAAACAAAATTTACCTTAATAAAATTTTTGATCTACACTACCCACGACTTCTTTTAAGGCACTTGTTAAAAAGTATATTTTTTATCTTATGTGATCAGTTACACTTATGCATCTTATCTAACTTTCTTTGATGCTCTTAAATCTTGCAGATATTGTATCCTTTGATTTATGAATGTTTTATGAGAAAATTACTTTATGATGATGATAAATGCAAGTGTTAAATGATCTAATTCTATTTCAAACAATAAACTCCTAGATTAAGTGCTTTTTCTTTCTTAGTTTGGAAAATCCTTATATTTATTTTATAGGGACTACCCCCCTTGGCTTCGCTAGGAGTTGGCCTGGATGGAGGATTTGATGATCAAGTGACACCACCTTGACTTGAGACTTGCCCCCAAGGACACACCAAGTGGATTGAAGGTTTCTTCCATGTTAACCCAGGTGTATATTAGGATGGCAACAGTGCCCTTACAGTGTATCTCCCCTTCATGCCCTCAAAGTCTATCTTAGTTCCCTCGACTCACCCTTGTAGTCTATCTCCATTTGCAATATATCTCCCCTTCATTCCCTCAGCTTACCCTCACACTCTATCTTTGTGCCCTGATAGTCTATCTCCCCTCCATGAACTCGGAGTCTATATCCTCACCCTCATAGTATATCTATGTTCCCTCGGCTCACCCTCTAAGTCTATCGTCATTTGTAGTTTATATATATTCCCTCAACTCACCCTCATATTCTATTTCCCCTCTGTTCCCTCACAGTATATCTCCTCACCCTCGTAGTCTATCGCCTCACCCTCGCAGTTGTAGTCTATGTCTGCTACATTCCCTCGCAGTCTATCTCCTCACCCTCGCAATCACAGTCTATCTTCCCTCCGTTCCCTGGCAGTCTATGTCCTCACCCTCGCAGTCTATATTCTTTGTTCCCTCAGTTTGTGTAATGATATCCTTTCCCTTGGTCCCGTACACAATGATATCAGTAATGGGTTTTGTTTTTGTTTTATTTAATTTTAATTTTAATATATCTTATATAATTTCTATTTTTTATATTTTTATTTATTTATTTTGGGTTATGCTATGTTATATATATAATATACATAAATATATTATTTATATATATTATATAAACATGATATATTACATATTATATAATTAAATATTATATTATATGATGATGATGAGGACGACATCGATGATGACAAGGATCATGATGATGAGGATGATGAAAATGATGATGATGATGATGAAACCATACATCATTATGTAATCCACTTCCAACCGTGGAACAATCTACCGATATTTTTGTTTCTTGTGACAAACTAGTGGAGTGAAGGGATATTCAAAACTAAATACTATGTTAGAGGGTGAGGGTTGAATGTCCTTGAATATTGTATCATTCCTTGTGATCCATATAATACCCCATAGGATGTGCAGGGGAAGGGGAATCAAGTGTTTTTGAGTTCCTCTTTTTTTAAACCATTCGTTCCAAGCCTATTCCAACAACTCTCTTTCCTATTATCCACTAAAACACAAGGTATTTACAACACCATGTAATTGACAAGTGAAATTCTTGTGGAGAAACATATGATTGGTTGTCTTAGCCTTTTATCTAGATAAAGCTTCGTATTTGGTCCACAATAACCTTGCCAACATTATTTGGTGCATATTTTTTCTTAAGGTTGGGGAATGTAATTCAAGCCATTGCAGAGCTATCAAGGAGGTCATTGGAATAATTGAAGCATTGATGGAATGGATTCAAGGCCAACATACATACACCAAAGGATTTCCCTCTAAAAGGATAAAAAACAATCACCAGAGATGATTATCATTAAATGATATCATTGTCTTGAGAGACGACTCTTTCTTGAGTAAATCCACTCAATTGAAAACATGCACATTCATGCCTACATTTTGGGTTGTCAAACCACATGACTGTGACTATTTTCTTATCTAGAGAGATCATATGACTCACATCCATGTGGGTGTTAAGTCCCTTACATAAACCATATGCCTTATACCTTGAAATTCATTAAAATCTCGATAGAAGTCATAGAGAAGTGGGATTGGACACTTGGAGGAATTTGAAATGTGTAAACTTCCACATCAATCATGGCCACGCTATAATCATGGGGTCATCGGAATCAAGGAGGGATGAAGATTTAGAATTATACATAGATGTGAATAGTTGGAGGAGAATGATCATTTTGAAGGTTCTAGGCATGTTCCTACATGCCACCAGATCACCTCTCATTGACATTTTGTGTATTGATCCCTTTTAGTTTTGGGTTGTTAGTATTTTCAATTGCACGCACCTTTCAATCTAGTCAAAGTTCAATTAATGTCTCTTGTTAGATCACAAGGTTGGAGGCAATTGGGCATTTGGATGAGGATTTATAACCCCAAGTGTCATGAAGGGTGATGCCTAAGACTAGGGGTAACTTTCAAGTCAAGGCTAGGAATGACCAAGCCCACATCAAGTGAAGGAAGAAAATTAAGAAGGTACATGTGTTGTCCCATTCCATCTCAACAACAATGCATCCATTCATTGGGAACACTAAAACCCCACAAATCGATGACTCCACTCAGGTCCTTGCAGTTACAATCTCTTGTAATTGAACCTTATTTATTGATTATGCTTCTAGTTATGGGGGGGAATACAATGAGAGACATTGTAAACACCCTATTGATGACTCCATGAAGGTAAGCAATTACATTATGTGTAACTAATTATTCTTGGCCTATCAATTATCCTTCCTAAGGGTCGATGGATACAAATATAGGACCAAATGATAATAAAGGGGTTTGATTTTAAAGATTGGTGTTAGAGATATATTACCCAATTTATAGTGGAAAGAAGAAGGAATTGACCTTCCATACAAAGAAAGGAATTACAACTTCTATGGATAGAGACAAAAACATTTTTTTTGATCTAGAGTCAAATATAAATCCAAGATACCAAATTGAATGAGGAAAATAATTTTTTGGTCATAGTATAGATCAAGGGAGCCACTTCTTAAGAAGTGTAGATTTTGTGGAAAGGGAAGAGGAGTTGTGATCTATTGTTAGAGTCCACTATATAATCACATAAGCACTTGAAGAGAACCCTTTGCAAATGGATTTATTTGTAGTTTGATAATGGAAATTAGAGCCTAAGATTAAGAAGAAGGGAAGATTTGAGTAGGAAGTGATGAAGCAATTCTAGAATATGTGGATAGCATTGAAGTTTCCTTCTATGCGAAATAAAGAATTTGATATTTCAAGCAAAGAGTGGATTCATTCCTCCAAGTTGTTAATTAACTAGGTGTCAATGATTCTCAATAATCAATGGACATTGTTGAGAGAAGATAAAACTTCTGGAAAATATGTTCTTAAAATCTCCATGAGTGCCTTGGTAATTGTAACCGATTACATATTGAGTTATCAAATGAAGTATCTTCTTCTAGTTGGATTTTTCCCATAGGGTTTCTCAAAGGTAATTATCTATGTACTATCATGTCTAATTGTTGTATTTCTTGCACCAAGTTCATTACATTTCCAATACTAAGATATCATTCTAATGGCACCCATATCCCACTCTAAGGATACTGACCTCCTCTAGAGGGATTTTTGTGTGGTTTGTAGCATTGTGCATGGTCATTGGTCCCTAGAATATTCATCTAGGTCTTATGCCTCCCCAACCATTATCAGGGCCTTTAGATCCATCCCTATTGTCTAATGCATTATAATATCAACCATCTAAGCACACTAACAAACTTGATGGATTCCAAAGTAAGAGATAATATAATAGAGACATTATTACCTCAYGGTGCCCTATTATATTKCTTGATGTGTCTTCAACCCTTATCTAAGTGGTGARCACTAACTACCTATTGTGAGGCATTATGTTGTAGTGCAAGCAGTGGTGAGTGATTTGAAATAGAACAATTGGTTGACTAGAGTGGAGGGGAAATTGGATTGGTTKAATCATCCCCAAMAATGCATGAGAAATGGTAGTATCACTATATACATAGTAATTTTATTCGATATAAATGTTTCCCAATATTCTATGTAGGTTTGGTGTCTATTAAATTTTTAACAAAAACTTAATAGTTCATTATTTAGAGACATGCATTTTGTTAGTAAAATCATGGCTATAGAAAAAATATTCAATAAAGACAAATTTATCATGTACGTTATTGGTTTCTTTTTCCTTCCAAAATTAGTAATATAGAAATGTGAGTGCTTAGAGGTTTTTTATGCTCTAAAAATGTGGTGGACCATGCTTTGTCATTAATGGTTCCATGGAGCATCTTTTCCTTTCCTAAAAAAGGCAAAGGCCTCATATAAACTAATATAATTGTTCATGGAGGAAGCAAGTCAGAAAAGCAGATAGTGAGTTCAATGATTGGTGAAGAACCTTGAAAACTATTGACCTAATACATAATTGTTAAAGGAAACTTTAGATAAAAAATAAACAGAATTTCCACCCTCAATGATGTGACTATTGCTTCAAGTGATTTCAGGATTGGTGGTTCTTTTGCATTAATTCAAATAGTTTGGGAAGAAAGGAAGAAGGTGGTTTCAACTCTTACTTAGTATTAGGATGATTTTATCTAGAGAGGATTTAAATTTTCTTGTGACTCTATTTTGACATGGAAAGTATGACATTCTAATATTTGACATATGGGTATATACATTCTTAATTTTTTCTTAAAAATGAAATCTAGATGGAGAGATCTATGAGATCGGGAATTTGAACATGGACATCCCAATCTAGTCTTACACGATAATTTGGAATGGTTCAATTGGATTGTATTTTCATATAAGAACTTCAACAAGTAATAACTGTATAGTCTTAACATTCATGTATACATTTCTACTTTTGATGACTATATCTTGCATAATAAAAATTGTTTTGAATCAACATATCATATCAATTATATCAAATTTTTTATAAACATATTTTTTCTTAAAAAGTTAACTAGATGTCAAACCCTTAAGGATAAATTTCCAATTTTAATATATCTCCTTAAGTCATGAAAATGAGTCAAAGCCTCATTATTTATGGGAGTTGATATTAAAAAAATGGTGGAAGTGGCCACATAATTCAATTGTTAAGGAGGTTTTCTCAACTAACTAGTAGGGATAGACTATATATGTATGATCAACTAAAGGTGATACATTATCTTCGGTCAAATATATAGTCTATCCCTACTAGGAACATATTGGATTTTGTTGGGTGTGTGAGTGATGTTTGAGTCTGGAAACCCTCCTATATCGTCAAGGAATACAAACAGTCTATCCATGTCAAATTTCAATGCATACAGAAACATTTTGAAAATAATTCAGCATTGGCCCCATTCACAGGTCATTGTTGCCCATCATGTACTCTATCCCTAGTACAATGTCTTTTAATATTTGTTTCCTTTAAAATTCGACCAAGAAAATTAAAATGGAATGAGGATGAGCTACACAGAGCATCAAGGGTGACAAAGTGCATACATTGTTATATTAAACTTCTTTGATTTCTCCTTCTTTGAAGCCATACTTTATTGTCCAATTATTAAGTAGGCCTCAAGTGTTCTAACTCTAATCCTAAGCCACTTACTATCACACCTTAATGGGGTCAAATAGTACATGATTANCATATACTCTATTATACAAAATAAAAACATATAAAGATCATATAAAAGATATAAACACAAACCTCTTCTTTTCAACAATTAAATATCATTCATCTTCTTCTTCATCCAGCTCAACATATGTATCAGGATCTAGTTCATAATCGATATTGGTGAAAGGCTCATTCATATCAACATCATCATCAACACCATTTTCGCTAATATAGTTATCTATATCGTCAATGATATCATGGTCTCCTACATTTGGATGATCAACTTCTTCAGCTTCTTCATCTAACACATCGACTACAGCCACCTGCTCATGATTTGCATAATCATGATCTTCTTCCTCATTATTATCTTCATCCTCAGCTACATGATTATGCTTTGTTGGTCTTCCTCTTGGATCATATCTAACAACGCATGACTAACATGCTTTACCAAGTACCTTTGAGTAAAATACTTGCTCACATTGACTTGGAAGAACATAAGGTTTTGTACTTAGTTCAAATTCCCTTGTATTAACCATGGTAAATCCATTATCATGCTTAATAACAGTTCTTTTAGGATCATGTTCATGCATATGTATCCTATACCATTTCACCTCAAACAAAAATATTTTAAAGGAATTAAAATCACACTCAATTATATCCTCCAAATGCCCATAGTACCTATTCTTAGTTTCTTTCAGATTTATGTCACTTCTAGAGGAAATGTTGGTGACCTTAAACACTACAGTTATCCCAAAATCCAAGTTTTTCATCTTATCATCCAACATTTTGATACGAAATTTACAACCATTACACCACATAGCCTTGTGATGTTTCAACTACAACATAGAAAACAAGTAAAAAATACATTGCCAATTAATAAACCTCATATAGGACTTAGTAAATATATATTTCAAAAATTAAACAAACCAAATACATTGAAAAATTGGGAAATAACTAGGAAAATGTGGGTAAACAATTTACTTGTCTGTTTATATTTTAAACCAAAGGATAAATCAACTTCCTTAGTTGACGTAAGATCAGGAAATTGATCTCGATGGAGATGCATTGTTTTAATAATCTTACTCACCCCTTCCCATGATAACCTATTGAAGTATTCTTCAATATATTCTATCCAATGCTCCATCCAATCAAGGTTGTTTGCAATGTATAAATGTAAATCATCCCACTCTCGAGCAACTATATGATAAAATAAAAATTTAATATCATTAATTAGCTATTGTTAATAAAGGAATAGTTTAATATAGTTGAATATGCAGGAATAAAAAATATAAAAAATCAGTAGGATAAAATAAAATTGGAAAAATAAAATGTGTAATATATTAAATCTACGTCAACATCTAATAATTACCTTTCATAGTCCTCATTTTACCTTTCCCCAATAGGACCTCCCCTTCAAATTTGTTGATGGAGTCGAGATGCCAAATGCGAGGCACATTCATATTTTCTGCTAATTTAGGTAGATATTGACTAATATACATCATGCATTGATATATCATATATCCCTCAATCATAGAACCCTGAGGACATGCTCTTTGTCTAACAAAAGCCTTCAATGACTTCAACTGCCTCTCCACCATCCACATCGACCTTGTGTGTACTGGTCCACATAATTCAATCTCTTCAACTTGGTGTATGAGGTAGTGTTCTTGTGCATTGAAAAATGTTGGAGGAAGATATTGTTGCATTTGACACATTAGTTGGGGAATTTTTCTCTTCCAATACCTTATATCTTCTTTATGGATTTCTTTTTATGAAAACCACCTACAAATGTCGATGCAATAAAATAATATTAAGGCATAGATAAATTTGCAGATAAAACATAATATGTCAATAAGTTCCACTACAAATCATATAAGAAGTGCATTTTCCACATAAAACATTACTTACCTCATGTATTTGCCAAGTACATAAATAATCTGTTTTATGTTGTTGTCAAAGTCGTCTGGGAGAGATAAAGGTAGAACATACTGTAACAAAAAATAAATAATTATTATTTGTTTCCAAAAAATGCGTACCAATAAGGAAATATATTATAACCTCCTAATTACCTTAATGAATGTATGCTAGTCATGTGTTTTAACCCCAGCAAAATCACCTTTTTTGTTAAGATATTTTCTATGTTCAACAAAAACCCCGTCAGAAACCTAATTTTTCGAATGACCTCTTTTACAATATTGCTTTGTTGCTCTGTCAATAACCAAGGAAGACTAGTATTTTGTTCACGACCATCACCATTAGAATTAATAATAACACTTTGAAATGTGTGATTAGCTTCCTGGATGTCACAACAAATCTTTCCAATAATCTCTTTGTTATTCCTTCCATCTAATATTCACCATAACAATTTTGTTATGTTCTTCCCGATATGCATTGTAAAAAACATATGAACTATTTGTAGGTGCTCGTAGTATGGCAACCTATTGAATTGCATCGGGTAACTTTTCATTCCTCATGGAAGCCCATTCATGCCTTAACAACATTCATGAAACATCAACAAATTGAAATTAACACTAATTAATCAAACAAAATGAAATTAACCAAAGATTTGTATAACATGTCATACATAAATAATTTGCATACCGTGACGATTTCTAATATATTCCAACTTCCATAGGTGAGGTGTCATTCTTCGTGGTTTTTTTCCATTCTCTTCTTTACCATTGAATTTTTCTTTGTCTGCAGTTCGATAACTATGGTTCTTAGGAAGAAAGTGCATATACTCATCAAACACTTCATTTCCTAAACTCCTTGAATGACGAGATTTTATACTAAGACCAAAAACTGGGCATCCAAACTTACCCTTTGTTTGAAGACCTACAAGATATATGAATTAATGTAGAGAATTAGAGTTACAATTTAAAATAATGCATGATATTTTCAATAAATATGTATAATATTAAATCACAAAAGAAAGTAACAATATACCACAAAAATGTGTTAACCCAAGAGCACCATGAATTGTCCATGATAGTATTCCATGGAATTGAAATCGTTTTTTCCGTATTGGTCTAGAGATGTCATACATAGTGATGCCAACCCATAAATTCAACAAATCATCAATAAAAGGCTCAATATATATGTTCATATCTTTAACCTGGTACTTACCTAATTGGTTCAACATACTGCATGATTAATTATACTTATCTATATGTCGTTATATATAAAAGACATAATTACCATGCACAAAACAAAGAAATGAAATATTTTGTCATACTTTAAAGAAAATAAAAGATAATTAAATACCTGGAACAATCATTGCCAACATTGTGTGCTCTCTCTTGATCAACATCCAAAAAGGAAGGTTATTGTTTATAACAAAAAAAGACCACACTGAGTACGTAGAATGAAGCTCTCCAAATGGATTGACAACATCAGCTACCAACGAAAGTCTAACATTACGAGATTCTTCTTTAAAAATTGGCCACTTTTATTCGATGTACTTCAATGCAGAACCATCTATAGGCATTCAAAGAGAATCGTCTCGACTTTTGTTCTTTGCATGGAAATCCATAAACTATGCTATACTTTGGCACCTGAACAACCATTGGAAATGTGGAATTATCGGAATATAATGAAGAACTTTGCGAGGGACCTTATTCGACGCTTTATCGATTCGATATATACTTATTTGACATTGTGGGCATTCATTTTCTAATGCATTTTTCCATAGTATATGATATGATCATTAGGACATGCATCAATAGCCTGATACTCCATTCCAATTTATTTCATAATCACAAATATTTCTTGATATGTGCGTGGAAAAATATTTGATGTCAGTAATAGAAATTCACCTAAAAATCTACAAAATTCAAAACAATAAGTCAATGTAAACAATATTAATCATCAATATCGCATCCATACTTTGCAAAATAGAAAACAATATCTATATAGGAAAAAATTGAACCTTTTAAGTATTTGTGAACATGCAGGCATAAATAATTAACAAATTAAATAACTTAGTATCTGTGTGAGGCATGTGTTTGATAAACCATTCAAAACCTTCAAGTTCACCAACAACAATATAGCAGATAGAAGATTTTTTGTTGAGCCTTCATAAAGAGGTTGACGTGACTTGTCGAGTAGAGGATCAACATCATGACTATCAT
>JASDQU010246503.1:6274-16757 GCA_032191745.1 Picea mariana
ACATGGCTTTTGGCGCTTCATCTCCTAGGGTTAGGTTTTTGGATGTCTATGTATTTTGGCATTCTCTATTATTGTAAAAAGGCCTCAAGAGCCTCATTGTAACCATCTTCTTGCGAATGCGAGTAGCCGTCACATCTCTTCTCAGAGATAAGCTGCCACCATTCTAGCGAGTCTTTCACTCTGTAATTTTTACAGTCTCTGTACATTTCTTTCATTAATAGAAATCGTGTATCACTGTATCTCTGTGTTTATGGTTGCACCTCTGATATATTTTTGTTATATTACTGGATATACGCGATATCTCTGTGCATTTATTTATTATATCTCCGCTCTCATTTCGTGCCGAAAATAATCCGAATCAATTACTGACTTATCGCTACAGGCGATAGTGTTGCTTATTGGGCGAATCACTGGTTCTACGGCTCTACATCAAGCGTCCCATGCACAGATGAACTTTGCAGTCCAGTGCTTAAATGCACAAATATTTGATTGGAGTACCACATTGCTTGAGTGTATGAAGAGGCGGTTGACAGATTGTCGTTTGCGGACACAGAGGAACTTTGGGTTCGGGACCGTTCTGTGCTCATTCTTCTTTGAGAGAGTTGTGAGCTTTAGTCCTCGAGTAGTGGTACGAGGACATCAGGCCTCTTTTCCTGCTATGTGTAGATGGGTAGTATTGCTTCCACGACAGTGTGGTGGAAGGACTAATGAGTCCTTCGATGATGATTTCTTTGCCTGGCTATCGCGACGGATCCTAGTTATCGAGGATTACCCTTATGCAGGTATTGATTTTTCGAGGGATCCTGAGATACCAGTACCTCCTGGTGAGGAGCGAGGAGAGATGGGTAAGTCTCCATCATTGTTTTTTTTTTTTTGTTAAACATATGTAATTTTTATGTTTTTTTTGTTATATATATCATTTGTTTCTGTTATACCAAAGTATTTGATAGATATGTGTTCGTTGTGTGTAGATGTGGGACCAGTGTGACCGGCTGACTATGCGAGGAACAAGCATCATCCTTGGCTAGGGGTCGCACCTGTCGCTGCAAGGGAACCAGTAGTAGTAGGAGATCTTCCAGCTAGGGAGGCTAAGAGGGTATTGGACGAGTCGAGCGGAACTTTACTGCGCTCACTCGCACGGTCCCTATGGTAGAGATTGAGGACCTGCCACCATCTATGCAGCCTCATGTAGTGGGGGCACCATAGACGTGGGTCCAGTTGTTTCAGAGTTTAGCCAATGTTGTGGATCAGTATAACAGGGCCCACAGGCCCTGACCTTAGTTAGACATTTCACGTGCCACGAGCACTACTTGTATATATTTTTTGAGGGCATAAGCCACGTGACTCATTATTGGTCATATTTTTGAGGTGCTTGCGTCCATCTGTGTACTCTGGTTACTTTATGATATTATATATGGATTTTTATGTCTTTTGTGTCTTATGGATCATGTGTGTGAAAAATGTATTTACATGTTTATATGAATGTTCTTTCATATGTGTGCAAGATGCCAATCTAAAATCTGATTAGCTAGAGTATCTGTAACTTGGTTTAATCTCCTAGGAACATGAAAATATGTAATATAATCAAAGTTTCGTTCTAAGAGACATACCCTAAGGAATCGTCGGTGTAAAGTCGGATCATGAACCTGGTATACTCTGTTTAACTGAGACACAACCAGCTGAGCGTCGAGATAGACCCGTAGATGAGAGATACCAAATGACAAAGAGTCACGAAGCAACTCAATAACTGCACTATACTCGGCGACATTGTTTGTGGTGTCACCTAAGCATATACCTCCGGAAGATAATAAATGGCCTTGAGGTGTAAAGATTACCCAAGCTGCGGAGGCAAGCCTCCAAGTGTGTCGGCTAGCACTGTCTGCATACCCAATGAACACCTAGGAATCACTTGACATCTGCCACAGTGACGAAAGATAATATCAATGACACGTCCATAACACTAAAAGAAACTAGAAAGGAATAGTACAAAGACTATACATATGTTACAAAAAGTTACCCACGGTGACCTGCCTATGAGTAATACTTCTTGAGGTAGAGCCCATTTCTAGGCTCCGCCAAACCATTCCCTTCAAATTCAACCAGACGATAAGCACCCTTTTTTAAAACCGCTTTTATGATGAAAGGTCCAAACCACATGGGTTTGAATTTTCCTGCCCCCATGGGGTCCTTATCTTGGTCATAGACCAGGACAAGGTCACCTTCAGAGAAAATCCAAGGATGAATAGACCTATCATACTGACACTTGACTTTATGTTTGTAAGCCTCGTTGGCCAGGGCCGCATCACGACGCTGCTCATTGAGCTACTCAAGGTATATTAACCGTTCTTCAAGTGGAGAAGTGTCTGCCAATAATTGTACTGCCAACTTTAGGGACGAGATCTGACATTTGATAGGCAAGACTGCTTCCATCCCGTATACGAGTTGAAAAGGTGAGAAACCAGTTGCAGTCTTAACAGACGTTCGGTAGGCCCATAATGCTGAGTATAACATCAAATGCCAATTTGACTTGGCTAAGTTGATTGTTCGTTGTATGATGGTCTTAAGAGGTTTGTTTACAGCTTCCACCTGACCATTTGCTTGGGGGTAGTAGGGTGATGAATGTTCTTTCCATAACCCCAGCTTTGATGTTAACTGTATCATCATCTGGTTCTGAAAGTGACTGCCATGGTCAGTGAAAATCTCCCTTGGGACAGTGAACCTTGCTATTATCTGATTGAATAAAAAGAGAGTTGTAGTCTCTCCATCATCTTTAAATGTTGGCATAGCTTCAACCCACTTTGTGAAGTAGTCTACATCTACGATGATATAGCAGTGCCCCTTGCCAAAGTAGGGTTGCATGTAGTGTAATCATTCCCCCACTTGGTGAAGGGACCAACTGTGATGACAGGAAACATGGGAGCGGGATGTGCCCTCATCTTCCGAGAGAAGATTTGGCACGGGTGGCACTTCTTGAATGATTTGATACAATCTTTGATAAGTGTCGGCCAGAAGTAACCTACTCGTAGAATCTTTTGGATTGTTGCCAACCCAGAAAAATGACTGCCACAGGCTCCGGTATGGCAATCGTTAAGCACGATAACTGCTTCTTCATGAGTAAGACATCGGCGCAGGATGCAGTCTACACCTCTCCGATACAATGTATCATCGAGTATGAGATAATTCTTAGCCTGATGGCGTATACATCGATGCTCATCATGAGAAGCAGAGGTGGGGCACTTCAAAGTCTGGAGATAGATAAGTATATCTCCATACCATGGATCCGAAGAGGTGATCAAAAACATATCTCCTCTGATAGGCGACTCTTCGGGCACAAGATCACCTGACTCAACCGGAAGTTTCGAAATAAGTTCTGTGAAGACCAGTGACTTTTTGGATTTCTCTAAAACGAAATCTAAGTCAAACTCCTAGAGGACAACTATCCATCTACTGATCTTTCCGCCTATTACCCGTCGTGTCAACATGTACTGAAATGGATTCACGAAAACAATGATGGTGGTCTTGTGAAACAGAACATAATGACGAAATCGTTGAACAGCATGGACTGCTGCCAACAAAAGTTTTTCGATATGAGAATAATTGAGTTCCAGTCCTACGAGGCCTCAGCTCAGGTAATAGATGACATATTCTGAGAACAAGTCATCTTTCTGAACTAAGACCATGCCAATGGTTGACTCTGCTGCAACCAGATATAATAAAAAATCCTTGTTATAGTTAGGTGGTCGGAGCAGAGGGGCAGTTGTGAGTGCATGTTTCAATGCGGCGAAAGAGCATTGAGCAGCATCATCCCAATAAAAAGGAACGTCTTTCTTAAGTAAGCGCATAAATCCCTTGGTGATCTCGGCACAGTTAGCGATGAAGCGTCTTAAAAAATTTGCCTTGCCCTGTAAACTTTGAAGTTGAAGGATTGTGCGTGGGGGGGGCAACTGAATTATTGCCTCAACCTTGAGAGGATCGACCATGATCCCTATTGTTGACACTATGAAACCTAATAAATGTCCTGATGTCACATAAAAGCTGCACTTCTTTGGATTCAAGTGAATCCGGAAGTAGCGACAACGCTCAAAGATAAGTCGGAGGTGTGTGGGATGATTTGTTCTCTTGCAAGATCGAGATGCTAAATCATCTAAATAGGCCTCGACTATATTCTTGAGGTCATGAAAAGCAAAAGACATGGCCCGTTGAAAGGTCACTCCAGCATTTTTTAGACCAAAAGGCATCTTACAATACGCGAATGTACCCCAAGGACAAATAAATGCCAATTTGTGTTGGTCTTCGGGTTTGATTTGTATTTGATTACATCCCGAAAAATCATCCATGAAAGAGAAGGCCTCGCAACCAGCACATTCATCAATGATCTGGTCGATGAATGGTGTAGGAAAATTATCTTTTGGACAGGCCTTATTCAAATCATGAAAGTCTGTACATACACAAATCGTGTCTTGTTTTTTATTGGCCGGCACAGGATTTGACACCCATTGGGTCAAATGGATAGGATAAATGAAACCGGCTTTTAGCAATTTCTCAACCTCAACCTTAATGGCTGTTGCTTTCCTAGGATTAACTAGACGAAGCTTCTGTCCAACAGGCTTGGCATCGGGATAAGTTGTGATTTCATGTTCGACTATTTTTGGATCGATGCCTGGCATTTCGTCATAAGACCAGATAAAAATGTCACATAATTCTTTAAAATGATCTGTATAGAGTTGAATCTCTCCGGGGGAGCAGTCAGCTCTGACGAAAACATTCTCCATGACGCCAGGGTTTTGGGAGATATTGATCGGTATGGTTTCAACGATGGTTTCCATATTACCCTCAGCATAAACCTCGTGTGTAGCTAAGGGATTAATAGGACAAGACCTATCTCCCATCATAATCATGATGAATTCTCCTGCTTCGATTCGGCTTAACTCTGGGAGGAAGTATGATCTGTGATGAAGATTTTCCCAGGGTTTGTCCAGACTAATCATTGCTTCAATTACTACTTCGTCGGAGGGCAAGACTAAGTTTAATGAATCGGTGTCAGCGAGAGAACCCTGAGCCCAAATAGGCTCTAGAAGTGGATCGAACTCTTGTGCAGGAGTTGGATCTGTATTGGCTGAAGTTTGTTGGACTAAAGAGTACACTACTTCAGCTACGGACAAGGGCATGGACATGCCCGGGTGCCCTGTCCCATCCATTGTGGCCGATGGGGAAGGAAGTATCCACGGATCATTGAAGTAAGTCGTGCAGAATGACGAAACTTGAAAAATCTCAACCTTATGGTGACTAGATATAAACTTGATATCGCCTTGAGGGGACGAGTAATCGAAGGTACCCATCAAAGATGGGCACAAACAAACCCCTACGTTGACCACGCCTAGTTGAGGATTATCAATCATCGGGACCGTCGATGCCCCCAATGAAGGGTCAAGTTTGGAGAAAGACAATTGATCGATGGTCACAATCCGGCCCTCGTGTGGAAACAACAAGACCCAGAAAACTGTAGCAACCACAGCTTGCATGGCATAATTCCAACTCCTCCCTAACAAGAGGTTATAGTCGAGGGGCGCATCGACTACCTCTACCTCGACACACACGGTCTTCCCTCCTAACTGCACGGGGAAAGAGGGAATGATACCATGTGGTCGGAATGAACAACCATCGAAAGCAGTAAGAAGAGTATGTGATGGAGACAAAACGGGTTGGCCAATGGCCTTCCAACATGCCAATGACATAACGCATGTCGAGGCGCCCTCATCAACCACTGTGTGGAAGATATTCCGAGTAAAAATTTTCGTGGGATAAGCCACTACTATCTGAAACACTATGTGGTAAGGCAAACGAGGTTTTAGGTCAGTTGTATCCAGCATGATTGTACTTGGATTACAAGTCTCAGTAGATCCTAAAGCGGTTAACAAGGCTTTCCTCTGGGAAGGGAATCTTTGGAGGACCTCCAAAGCGGACATCGCACAATGGGTTTGTGATAAATATTCCGCCACAAAATAGTTATGAGCGGCCCTTGTGTTTGTGTTGTGAGAAGCTTTTTTGAACACACCTTTGGGGATGCGTGTCATTGTTTCGCCCAGCATCTTCTCAATTTGTAGCCAGCATGATTGTACTTGGATTACAAGTCTCAGTAGATCCTAAAGCGGTTAACAAGGCTTTCCTCTGGGAAGGGCAGTTTTGGAGGACCTCCAAAGCAGACATCGCATAAGGGGTTTGTGATAAATCTTCCACCACAGAATAGTTATGGGCGGCCCTTGCGTTTGGGTTGTGAGAAGCTTTTTTGAACACACCTTTTGGGATGCATGTCATTGTTTCACCCAACGTCTTCTCAATCTATAGACAAAGAGATGGGAGTTCGGCTTCTTTGCCTTTCTCAGAAGTTTTTGGTTTACGATAGTCATGCGCTCTAGTCGATATAAAAGCATCACCCTTCACCATATATACGTTCACGGATGTGGGGTTGTTCGAAGATAGAGAGGGTCCTTGGCTGCCCCCTTCCATGCTTGCAGAAGCTTGTGTTAGATTTTGCCCATGTTGAAATGGATCGGTTAACACGGCGGGTTGTTGTTGTGTTACAAACTCTTGGGCGTCTGCAAGCCGGGGACATTGGTGGGTCGGGTGGTCTTCCGGGCACAGGTTGCATGGATACCTCACCTTCCGTTTCTCAGTGTTTCCCCTGCCAGCATTATCGGTGGGTTTCTTATCCCCCTTACCCTTCTTTCGTTGTTTTTTCTTTCCTTCAGGCTGCTGGGTGGCCTTTGGATTAGTCGATTGTACTATGTGTACATCCAATGTTTTGGTAGGGGGAGCAGCCAAAGTAGTAGTTTGGCTGGCTGTTGTGTGTTGTATAGACAATTGTTGCAATTGCTTCGTCATTTGCTCAGCGGGCTGTGTTTGTGTTGAACAAACAATACCATCAGCATGTGGTCTAGCTCTCTATCTGGTTTTATCAAGTATTGAGCGTGGCGCATCTGGCAAGATCTCATATAATAAACCAAACTGAGAACAGCTTAGCTCAAGTTGTTGAGCTCTCATGATGGCGTCTTCTTTAGAGAATACTCCCGACGTCGCGACGTCTTTGGATAATTGTGGGACCAAAGAATTAAGGAACCACTCAAGCAGGAATGTCGGTGGGACTAGCACCTTAATTAAACTCTTCCGGCGTCTCCATTCTCGGATGTGATTAGAGATATGGTCCACTTTTGTCTGTGAGAAATTGGCCAGCAATTTTGTGCCAGCGTTGTATCTCACAGGTAACTGTAAATGGTTTAGGAAAGCCATCACCAATTCACCGAAGGAAGAGTATATTGAGCGATCGAGCTCAATGTACCATTTCGCAGCACTCCCAATGAGAGTACGTTGAAACAATCGCAACTGTATGGAGTCGTCTTTCAACGAGTTAGATGAGCACCAAAGATGGAAGGCAGACACATGATCTCCTGGATCTTTGTTAGGCTTGGCCTCTAACTTTGGGATGTCCAAAGGAAACTTCGTCGGCATAGAAGGCCAACGCGAATCATGACAGATAAGGTCATTCAACAACCGTGTCAAGTCTGGAAAATGCAAGGTTGCCAGGAAAGGAAGTTTGGGTTGTTGGTGATAACCGGGGAAAAAGGGACTTGGAGTTTGACTGGCACCAAGTTGCCAGGAAAAGTTTGGCTGTTGTCTTGGGTTCTGGTAAAAACCATGGCCATGGCCAGCGTATGGATTCTGCGTGTGAGGAGACATCATCGGCTGATTACCAAAATAGGACATAGATGGTTGGGCATGCATTAAATTCGAAGGACTTTGGGAAGGGTTGCCCCATGTCGGTCCCGTGGGGATAGGCATAGCACTTTGTCCGAGGTTCCATTGATTGTGAAAAGAATTACGCTAGATCAGCATTCCTGATGAGGAAACGGATCCCTGCCAAGAATTCCAAGGCCCTAATGCGGAAGAAGTTCCTGGGTGTGCCCTCTGTGCAGTAATAGTACCCTGCATAGGAATAGATTGTCCGAGACCGGGATTGCCCCCAGTCGGGAAAGAAGATGACAAGAAGGCGTTGTTACCAAATGCACCAAACAAAGAAAATGGTGTCGAACCTACCGGTATATTATGCAAATGTGGTCCTTAACTCCCTGCTCCAAATAAACTATGGTGTGCAGGCGGACCAACGGATGGCTAGTGTGTGCCACCGAGCGAAGGGGACGAAGGAGGTATATGATCTCCTCCGTAAGGGAAAGAATTAAAGGGAGCAGAAGTGCCCCCCATGTGGCCTTGCATAGGAGCATTAGAGCTCCCTGCCCCCAGACCTGAAGTCTGTGAAGTGGAGTAGGAAAGTACAGGACTTGTACCTGAACTAGGCATCACGTATGAGAACGGAGGGCCTGTCGCACTTGGTGTGAAAGGGGTTGTGGCCACTGCCAGAGATGAGATCGGACCACTGTGTGATGTAGAGGCGATCGAGACCATGGTGGCTCGGACCGGTGACGATGGGTTAGGAGGTGGAAACTCTCCTGTGGTGACAACCGTAGTGGGAATTGAAGAATTCCCAGAAGGAGTAACAACATTTGTTTCCATTGTTGTGTGCGACACTGTCTGACACTCGTAAAGATGAATCGGTACGATGGTGGGTGTCGAAAGATCAGTGGTTGGGGTTTCAACTAGACCAAGAGTTTTCACTCCAAGGTCTAAAACGGTCGATTCCTACGGATGTTGGTCGGTCTCAATTTCTTGTGACCCAGTCGCTTCAAAATACCTTTGTTGGTCTAGCTTTGGCCTTAGTGGTGGCGGGGGTGGCTCCAGTGTAATCGGCGACAAGCCCAAAATCCTTCGTGACCATCGGAGCTCGTAATCCTCCACTGTGTGAGAAGATCAAAGACACCCTAGGGCGTTCTATTCGTTCAAAAACAACACACACTAAAAAAGTCTCTATAAGATAAGACAGGCAAACACTAAATTAATTGGAAGAACAGTTACAACAACCAACACTAGAGCAACTTACCGGTGCAAGTGAAACTTGAACACAGAAGCACCCTCCGGGTATACTCTGCAAAGCGTGGCCCAATGTTTGTCCTAGGTACCATGGTATACCCCCACAGTCACCTGTGTATGTCCCTAAAAAATATAGGCAACTAGGTTGCCAACGCGCGAACAGTCACCAAGCGGGTACAGTCGAAAGTCAGGTAGACCAAAATGAGAAGGGTATCGAGCCTGAAACCTGTCAAGGGTATCAAGAGAAAGTGGTCCGGAAGACAACTGAGGACCTCGAATGGATTCGAGACCCACGAAGCTCCGTGGCAAATGTAATCGACGAGATCCCAAGACAAGCCCTCTTTATGTGTTATCCACTACGATTGGTCCAGCTTTGGAGGGGTTATCTCCGCTACCTTTCCGCATGCGACCTCGTGTTTATCCCCTGTGTTAGAGGGGGGGTCCTGGATAAATTTCACGATACTGGACTGGGACACTCCCTAAATCAGACTCCAATGTTTGATTTTAATGGCCTTGAAGAGTTTCCTCTCCAACTTGATTCAAGGCCCTAATCCTGAACTAATTGGTTGACCCTACAAACATAAAATTCTAATGAATTTTAAATTTAGCGTTAATTTTATGGCTTGTCTTATGTCAAAGTTTATGAAAGTGAAACTAGTGATGTTTGAAAGATGAAAGTAAAAATGAACAGAAAGTTGGAAACAAAAACCTTCACTTAACGCAAATTTTCAACAACTTTTCAATTTTTTTTTAAAAATTTCTAAGATCTTTTGAACAGCAAACTCAAAGCAGGATTTCACTCGACTACGAGCTACTTACGATCTAAGTAAACTGTCAATAATTTATGAAAGCAAAGACTTTTCCTTGGTTACTAATGCAAAACAACACTTTTCAACCAAACAAAGAAATGAAAGATTTTTTTTTTATTTGAATGCTCACAAAGCAAAAAGGAAAAATATCAACAAGTCAAAAACCAAGAAAAAATTCTGGCCTAATCGCAGATCGCAAGGAATCACTTCAAGAAATCACACACTAGCAACTTAAAAAAGGACTCTCACACTTGTCTTAAAAACCTAAAGAAAATTTTGATGAAAAAGTTTTAAATGAAAAAAGAAAGCTATGGCTAAGATCAAACCTAATCTATNGTAAGCCTAAGTGATAGATAAAGTTTTAAATGAAAAAAGAAAGCTATGGCTAAGATCAAACCTAATCTATTGACTCCTAGGACATAGATTCAAAAAACCTGAGAGGTATAACTCTTGTCAAGGGAAAGGATGATTGTCTTACCTTCAACAAAAACTATCCTTCACAAGCACACTGCTGACAATTCAACAGCAAGCGTGTGCACACGAGCTGTGTAGAGCCAGAGGGTGTGTACACGCGTTCTGGCCTTATACAAGCCACATGTATCTCTAAAACTCTGAAACAAATAAAAAACAGACAATCCAAACCAAGAAGAGACCACTGATACTGAGAACCAGGATCTCTTGAAGGCTTAGACACT
>JASDQU010246505.1:3615-16621 GCA_032191745.1 Picea mariana
CTGGGCTGGAGATCTGGATCGCAGAAGATCTACAAGTGGGTATGTGTTTAACCTATTTGGAGGAGAAAACAGTTGGATGAGAAAAAGACAGGCTGTTGTGGCACTCTCAACTACAGAAGCTGAATGCATGGAAACCACTCATGCAAGCAAGGAAGCAATATGGTTACAAAGATTGTGTTGAGGTATTGGGTTGGTACAACAAGCAGTGAGATTAGTTTGTGATAGTTAGAGTGAAATACTCCTAGAAAAGAACCCAACTTATCATTCGAAGAAAAATCATATTGATGTTCAGTATCACTTTGTGAGAGACATGGTTGAGGAAAATAAGGTGTTTGTGGAAAAGGTTGACACTTTGAACAATGTTGCAGATTCATTGACAAAGTTTGTAAGCACAAAACATGTCTCCTGGTGTAGAGTAACAATGGGCATTGTTGCCCTGGATTGTTGGCTATATAATATTAGGACCCCTGGATGCAAAGAAAACAACAAGTAGGAGAATGTTGGGTATGTGTTATATTCTTTGCATGTATATGTGTCGACGCATCAGATTCGACAACTGCGACAGACGATCTCTCGTAGTAGCATGTAGTATGTGTCATGTGCGCCAGGTGCTTTCCTAGGGGGGTCCCAGGGGGAGGCAGGTATGCCCCTCCCTAGTTACGCGTAGCATTCGGCATTAGGTGTAGCTTGGGGCAGTGCCCGAAATTTGTTTTGGGTAGTTTTTGCTATTTTTAGCGGATTTTGCTATTTTTAGCGGTTTACTAAAAAAAATCTTGGTTTTAGGGATTAGGGTTTTGGTATCTATGGAATACCTAAAAACATTGTATATATTGTATAGTGAATGGTGAAATTCGATATAATGAATATAGGAAAGGTTTTCCTGATTGAGGGTTTTCGGTATAAAATCTTTGTGTACTATGTGTATGAGCGATTGATTAAATTCTATTTTACTTAAGAATCTATATGAATTTCTTTACTTCACAGGTTTAAAACTTACAAAAAGGTTACAAAAATGATATGGTCTTTTTCTCCCATATCTCTAGAACCCAAAATAAGAAATGACACTCAAAACAAATGACCAGAGCTCTCAGAAATGACCTGCAAAGGTGCTCTCCTCAACAATTTCCCTGCATAAAAATTGATTTGGCTTGGCAAACCTTTAACATGAACTTGCTCTAAATCTCCTTCCATGGCCTCAAGAAGCCCTGGTTTATATAGATCTGAATTTTGTAGCCATTTCCTATTTCCCCCCAAGATCTGGCCTCAAAAAGGGCCCAATATCCCCCAAAAATGGGCAAACATCTGCAATAGCAGGCCTAAAATCATGAAAAAATCATATCCTATGGTTAAAAAACCACTTTTTTGCAATAATATTGGGCTAAGCCTCTTTTCCTCGGTGCATGCCCCCTAAATATGGTCACATGGCAATAAAAAAGCCAAGTGCCACCCACTAACAACTGCACGCTAGACGTAAATCCACATACAAAGGTCACATGGTGTATTTTTATAGGACCGCGCCCCAACTTTCGCACCCAAACTTGGTCACAAACCCCAAATCTATGGTGGACAATTACTAACAACCACACATAAATTGTGCACTGATTTTTGGAGTGGAGTAGCACTATCCTTTATAGTGGTGGCTATATGTATCCATAAGTCTGCGATATATGGCTACGCACCAACACCCTTCCACCTCTGTTTTGACATTTGAAACAGATTAAATATGTTAATGTGACTATGGTATAACAAGAAATACGGTGGCGTAATGGTATCCGCCAGGTCCAAAGAACTCCCCCTCAAAAGAGGTCATGTAGTCGATCCCTATGAGCTCCAAAAATTTTAACCATCCAACAAATGATGGGGTGCCATGTGGAATCCCATGCCCGTGCCACATGGTGCCATCTAATTTGCTCAATATTGCACCACTTGTCAATGTGGGATTTTACCACTGTCATCTGCCTAGTCAGCTTGTTGTTGCACTTCCACGTGTCTCAATTCTACGTCAGCATGATGAAATCAACATGATGTCAGCATTGACTTTTCACCTATTGACCTGTTGAATTTTTTGCCTGTTTGGGAAAATTAATAGAACACAATATTATGAGCATACAATGTCCATTTGAGCCTGTTCAAGTTGCGTTGGGTTCATATCAACAAGGCCTATGCACAAGTCCATTTTGAAGCGATTCCGAGAACATTGATTTTTAGGCCTTTCTCAGCCCCATCAGGCTCTTGGATCCAAATTTGGATCAACATTGAGGAAGCGATAACGACTTATTATTGGTTTCTCCTCTCTAAAATGGATGAAAATAGGGAATTATTTATCACCAAAATTGTAAAATTCATCCCCAAATTGGTTTCCCCTTAACAAAACCATAGTTTTATGAGACCATTATCCTTAGAAGAAGTAGATGGGATTATGAAGAATATGGCCCCATGGAAAGAACCAGGACTTGATAGATTCAACATCATTTTTTTCTAAGATAGATGGCCAATTATTGGAAGGGATATATGGGAAGTGGTGGAAGAGTCCCGCTACTCCAGGTCCATCCTTTAGGATTCTAATGCTATATTCATCACTATGATCTGCAAGATCAAAGGATCTAACCCTACAGATAAGTTTAGACCTATCTTCCTATGCAATGTGATTTAAAAAATTGTTTCTAAATTAATTTCCTCTAGGTACAAGCCTATTTCCATAAAATCATTTCACAGGGGCAGGGGGGATTTATGGAAGGTATGAAATTTTTTGATGGAATTGTATTAGGTCATGAAGCGATCCCTTCCCTCAAGGTTTCTAAAAAATCAGGGATGTTGATGAAATTAGATGTGTCCAAAGTCTAGGATAGAATGAACTGGAACTTATTGAGATGTATGTTTCTTGCTTTTGGATTAAGGTTGGACTAGTTGGAATGGATCTTGAACCTTATCTCCTTAGTGGTATTTTCCATTCTTGTGAACAAGTCCCCTTCCAAAACTTTCAACCCTTCAAGGAGGAATTTTCAGGGGGACACCTGTGTCTCCTTTCCTTTATATCATCCTGGCTAAATACCTCGATCACAACCTCTCCTTCTCCAAAAGGAAAGGATATATTAAAAGGGATTAATCTTCATTTTGGGGACGATGCCCTGTCCCACCTTCAATTTGTGGATGACACTATGTTTTTAGGTTTAGAAATGGTAAAGGAATATTTGGCATTCAAAAGGACTTTAGATCTCTTTAATCATGCCTCAGGGACCATCATCAATCATCAAAAATCCCATATATTCTTCTTTAACATCCCCCTACCCATCCAAATAATTTTGTCTCTTCTGTTGGGATTCCAACGTTCCACCCTCTTGACTAAATAATTGGTCATCCCCCTCTTAAAAAAGGTAGTCAACAACCCCTAATGGGAGGAAATCATCACCAAAATAGAATTCAAGCTCAACAGTTGGACCCACTGCTTTCTTTCCCTCCCCAAAAGGACCCTAATAATGAATTTGGTCCTCTCATCCCTCCCCCTGTACCTCTTCTCAGTCCTTGAATCCCCCTCAAAATTCCTCAAAAAAATTAGAACATTGCAATGAAAGTTTTTGTGGGGGGGTGGGTGAAAGGAAAAAAAATGGGCACTTGTGTCTTGGGAAAACCTCTACAAACGAAAGGATAGAGGATGGATTGGGCTCAAGGAACCTCAATTTATTAGCTAATATTGTCCACAAAGCTTTGGTGGAGATGGGTTAAATCATTGAATTCCCTTTGGCAGAAGATATGGAAAAATAAATATGCCTCCCAGATCCCCCAGGAGGACCTAATTCGTGCATATGGAGACAGGCCAAGCTCCATGATCTAGAACAATGCCTGGAATAATTTTATTTTTGTTCAATAACATCGTTTCTAAGAAGTGCATAATGGGCACTCTACCCTCTTTTGGGAGGATGCATGTGAACAACTCACCGCCTTGCGGAATGTGGAGCAACTACAAGACCTCTGACAAAATATTGAACAAGTGAGATGGTCGAAGGTGAACCAATACTGGAAATGAAATAAGGAAATGAAAACCTCCTTACTTTGGAAACCCTTGGAGGATTGGCCAATTTGGTGGATGAAGTATACAAGAAACTTGATGGAAACAGTTCTACAAGAGCATCAACTAGAAATAAGGGAAGGATAAGATATTATAATATGGGGTAGAACAAGAGACAACAATTTATGGATGAAATAATCCTACATATTTGCGATGGGAATCAAGGATGACCAATGTTGCCCAATGTGGGGTGAAGTTTGGAATTCATCCATATGGCCTAAAATTTCCTCATTCCTTGGTTAGTGGCCAATAGGAAGATTTTTAAATTGGGATTTTATCCTCTTTAGAGGTTTCTTTGGGCCCTACATATGCACTTTAAGATCATAAGGAAGGGAAACGATGGACCATTTACTGGTCTTCTAAAATTTCAAGGCCCAAATTTGGGATAAAGGAGCAGTATTATTCATAAAAACTAACCTTCAAAGCCAAAATATCCAGAAAGCTAAAAGCAAATTGGAGAAACAATCTCTTTGCTAGTCCTATTCTAAACAGGGCATGGGAAACCTTCCTATGATTCCTCATTTGCAATGTATGCAAAACATAATAATCTTTAAAGAAAATACCCTTACCAATTGTTAAGTTTGGCAAATCATCGACACTAAGATTCCATCATTGTCACATCCTAGTCCCTCCAAGAATTAAACCTAGAAGGGAAAGAGGTCTACATCTTCAAAAATTGTAATTTTGAATCCTACGTGAATTCGAGACACTTTGGGTCGTAGCCTCCCCGAGAACACATAAGAGAGTAGTGGATTCCTCCTTAGGAGGGGTTCATCAAAATGAATTTTGATGGCCCTTCTAAGGGGAACCCATGGACAACAGATGTCGGCAGGGTCTCCTGAGATCATAAGGGTGAAGTGATCATGGTGAATGCATCCAATTTGGGAAACAAAACCAATAACATGGTGGAATTGACAGGCCTTCTTTGAGGAATTGCAATTGCATAGGAGAATGTGTATCAGGATTTGGAGGTGGAAGCAGACTCTGAAATTCATCTCTCACCTCTGATGAAAATTATGAATTGGGTGACTCCTAACCATATTTCAAGTCACTAGAGGTTGAGTTATGTCATTATAGAGATAGTTCATATTGCAAATTCACTGGCAATCATTGTCTCAGATATGGTTCGGAGCAAATCCAACTTGATGGTAGATTACATGGTGAATGTGGGTGTCATGTTGAATGGACGTCACCAATTATGGTGGCAGAGGGACGCACTACCCAAGGGTATGCAAGAATATCTACATNGAAAAGACACCTAAAGGGATGGGGATAACGTTGGTAAGTAGTAAAACTCCCAAGTTAAGAGGGAATACAGATGGCTCAAGGCCTTCATGCAAGGAAGTGGTGAAGGTTATTTGTATTACAATTTCCATTAAAGGTTATAGATGTATGGGAGGTGAAGGATGTCGAGACAAGGAAATAATTATGTTCAAGCATGGGGGGAGTAGTTATCCTCCTGAGACTAGTACTTTGAATTCATTTCCAAGATAGGAGAAGGATCATCTTCGATCCTGGATAAGCTATGGTGGAGAAAGGACTAGGATAATTGTTAGATTTAATTATGTTATTATGTTATTTTCAATTTACAAGAACATTCAATGCATTTCCAAAACAAAAGCATAAAGAGGATCACTGAAAGAAACATAATCACAAGGTACACAACATTTTATCCTAGGAAACCCTCATCAGAGAGAAAACCCAGCAAAAACTTCCTCAATAATAGATTTCTAATACAAGGCCAAGACTTATACCAAACCACCAAGAATAATATAGGACTGAGCATGCACTTGTCTTCTCCTTCTTCTTGCAACTGCAACTTCCTTCCAAATATGCTCACTAGAAATGTGAGTGAGTGAGTGGATAAACGAGGTGCCATACCCACTTATAAATACTAGTGAGGAGGTTTTAGGGTTATGTATCTTCACTTATTAGGGATGAATTCTTCCAAGAGTGGTTAGAACCACTTTACAAATACCACTATATAAATATTGTTTGACCAATAAATAAAAGGGGATTTGGTCTTATACAAGACCCGACATGATCAATCAACAAAAGGGGATTTGATGTATAAGATAATAACTAAAATATAATTATAATATTCCTTGAAGTTACAATATTTCAACACTCCCCCTTAAAGAGAAGGGTATTCTAATGACATAACCCAATACAACATCATCAGGAGAGAGAGAGGGAAGCAACATCATTATCATCTGGAACACTGACTGGAACATCTACAAATCATTGGAAGTTTTTCTCATCATCAATATCATCATCCTTCACAACATGCGGCTGGAGTACCATCATCATGATCATCATCTGCACGAAGATGAAACATCAACACCAATTAAAATAACACTAAAATAACAATATAACCAACCCGAGGATGGCACACCATCATCAACAACATGAGGCTAATACAAAACAATCATCAACAACACAAGGTTGAAACAAAAAAAATCATCAGCACGAGGTTGAGACAACAACATCATCGGGACAAGGTTGAGATAACAACATCATCAACACAAGGATGAAATGACAACATCATCAGCACAACGCTGGGACAACAACATCATCATCATATGGAAACAAAATGAGGTAGGTGCAACAACAACATTTTGTTGTAATCTAACATCCCTTCCTTGCTAAAACTTCAAGATCTTACCAGGAATCATAAGATTCCCTAGGATATAAAATTGTAACAAGCTACCATGTGGTACTCTCATAGACCATCCTTACCGGACATTCGAGATATTCCCATGAATCAAAATATAACCTGGGATATAAAATCCTAATTGAGCTACCACTATTGACCAGAGTTGGCATATACATGAACAGGTACTTTGATAGACCATCCTTACTGGACCTTCGATATCTACCCAGGGATGATCAATCCCCTAGGATATAAAGTCCTAATTGAGCTACCAGTTGTTGGTCAAGATACCATAGTATCATCAACATCACTCCCCCTTTCAAGGGAGGTCCTTTTGGACAACACCAAGCTTGTCATGGAAGTACTCAAACTTTACACGAGAAAGAGGTTTGGTCAACACATCTACAACCTAATCATCTGTGCCAACATATTGGATCTTTACAACTCACCTCTACACCATATCACGAATGTAGTGATACAGAATCTCTATGTCCTTCGACTTATCATGGAACACTAGGTTCTCTTTCATCTTTATGCAAATCTAGTTATCACATAGAATCACGGTGGCTTCCATCTCCAGATTGAATAGAATTGTCAATAACTTCCAAAGCGATATGGCTTCACAACTGGCAGAACATGTTGCAATGTATTATGCTTCTGTCGTGCTAAGAGAAATAATGGATTGCTTCCTTCTTTTCCATGAAGTCATGGTTGACCCTAGACTGAAACAACATCCTGAAGTGTTCTTTCTATTAGAAACCCTTCCATCCCAATATGAATCAATATAACCATACAATCTGAATTCATGAACTCCAGTATAATAGAGACCATAATCCAATGTACCCTTAAGGTATCTCATCACATGATTTGAAGATATAAGGTGAAAACGTCTGGCCTCTACGAGATACTAACTCAAGGCATTCACAACAAAGCATATATATCACCTGGTATTCTTTAGATACATCAATGAACCAATAATTTGTCTATATAGAGTAGCATCAACCAACTCCGATGAAGGATCAACCAATATCTTCAATTTTGTTTCCATGGGTGTGTTCATGGATTTACATTCCAACATGTCAAATCTCTTTAGTATTTCGAATGCATAATTCCCTTGGTTAAGGAACATCTTCTCTGGTCTCTACCAAACTTGAAGATCTAAGAAATAATGCATCAAGCCTGGGTCTTTCATCTCAAACTCTGCAACAAGATTCTTCTTACAATCTGTGATGATATTTTCTTCTCTTGTTAGGAATAAGTCATCCACATATAGTAGCAATATAAATGGATCACCATTCATAACCTTGAAGTGAAAGGTTATATTCAACTTTACTCTTGGTAAATCCCAAGCTCATCAAGAAACTATCAATTCTACCATACCAATATCTAGGATCTTGCTTCAACCCATACAGATATTTCTTCAACATGAAAACATGAGTCTTTCTATATTCAACTTCAAACCCTTTTGGTTGTTATATATAAACTTATTCTTCAATAGCACCATTTAAGAAGGTTGTTTTCAAATCCATTTGGTGTAACTTCCACTTCATTTTAGATGCAATAGATATGATGGTTACGATAGAAGTGTATCTGGCTACATGAGCGAATGTCTCTTCATAATCAATAACTTCCTTTTGAGAAAAACCACGAGCCACAAATATTTCTTTATGTTTTTCAATACTTTTGTCTATTGCATGTTTTATCTTGTATATTCACTTGGAAGATAACACATATTTTTTCTTTCATCTGGGAACTACTTCCCATACATCATTTTTTATAATGGAATGTTATTCTTCTTTCATGGAATCCCCCCATTATTTCTTTTGAATGGATTCTTCAAATCAAGTAGGTTCCTTTTCTATGAGATCACACATCAAGGCCATATAACTAGAGAATGTCTTAGGTTTTTTTTCTTTGTCTCATGGTTCCTTCTCAGGCACCATACTTCTCTCCATATTGAATAATTTCCCTCACCCAAGATGGTTTTCCTTTCTGATAGATTGTCATCTGGGGAGGTTCTTGAGATTCTATCATATCATGATCTTATGGAATCTCATCATCGGAAGTGACTGTAAAATACTTCATTGGTTCTATGACTTCACTGGTTCCTTGATATTTTGAGTGTTTCATATTCATCAAATATTACTTCTCTGTTTATCTCAATATGATGGTAACCTGGTATGTAAATTATGAAGGCCTTAGAGATCTCACATTATCCAACAAATATTCCCTTCTTTCTTGAAGGATCTAGATTAGTTCTCCTTTATTTTAGAATGTGTACAAACAATGGACAAGCAAATATTTTTAGATGGCTTACTTCTGACTTCCTTCTGGTGAACATTTCTTTGGGGGTTTTGAATCCAAGTGCATAGTGGGATAATCTATTTTGGACATAAACTGTTGTTCTTGCTGCTTCAACCCATAAGTGGATTGGAAGATCTTGATCATGAATCATAGTCTTCACTGCATCCATAATTGTTCTATTATTTGTTTTTGGTGCACCACTTTGTCGAGGATTATAGGGAGTGGTGAACTCCCTCTTAATCACGACATCTCTGCAAAAAAATTCAAAACTCTTTTGAGGTGTACTCTCCTCCATTATCTGACTTGAGTATCTTGATTTTTCTTTAATAGAGGTTTTCTACTAAGGCTTTGAATTCCTTGAACTTTCTAAGTACTTCGTCTTTTGATTTCAAGAAATAAACCCAAGTCTTACGTGAGGAATCATCAATAAATGACACATATTATACATACCTTCTTAGAGAGGTTGATTGAATTGTACCACATACATCTGAGTGGATAAGACCCAAGATTCCTTCTACTTTACTTTCGCCCTTTGGGAAAGGATTCTTTATGTTCTTTCCTTGTGCACATCCCTTGTATAAACCTTCATGATCAACCTTAAATTATGGTAAACCTATAACTACCTTGCTTACATATGGTAAGGATTTGTATTTGATGTGAGCTAGTCTTCTATACCAAATTTGACAAGGAATCTCAGTAGAGTGAGTCAAGGATGCATCTAAGTGACCTATTAACTTGTACAAACCACCTTCTTATGTTCCAATAAAAATTGCATATTCTATGGTTTTTCCTTTAGGCCACATAATAACTTGACCATCTATGAATGCAACCCTGAAACCTTTCTTATCTAGAGATGATATAGAAAGTAAGATCTTTGTAAAACCTAGTACATAAAATAGATCCTTCATTCTCATCGAAGTCCCTGCATCAGGTTTGTAGGTGGATTCTCCCATTCCTTTGATTGGGTACTGATAATCATCTCCAAGTGAGTATTTATGGGGGAAGTCATTTTATGTAAGAATAGAGAGAATGTATTTATGTCCTGTCATGTGATTGGATACACCACTATATATGAGCCAAGTATCCTCTCCAGGTGTCACAAATCTTGAGAGGGCGGAAAACAAAACATAATCGTCAATTTCTTCTTTAGTCACCTTCTTGGGTGGCTCATCATCTTCAACTGGATGGGCATGATTTCTTTTGTTATTTCTCTTTTTTTATTCTTCCCTTCTGGTAGGACAATTCTTAGCAATGTGTCCCATCTTATCATAATGATAACATTGATAGGTTGAGAAATCTTTTTCTTTTCTTTGACTCTTATGATATTTATGGAATCTCCTTGGAGGGTGAGATTCTTTAGGTAAGTGGGTGAATCTCTTTGTGGAGTGATATTATTTATGAAGGTGGGTCTCCTTTATAAAATGACACCTTTTATTTCCTCCTTCTGCATGAGCATATAGGTCTTCATCTTCATCCATTAATAATATGATTTCTCGGTTGGATACTCTTGCTTCTTCTTGAACACATTCTTCCCATAGACTCTCAAATTGGAGTTTCTCTTTTCTTGCAAAAATGGTTTGGGTGAAGGCATCCCAAGGACTTGTGAGACAATTAAGAATTGTCATGATGAGTTCATATTCATCCAAGTTGTATACAATTGCTTCTAAATGTTATTTGAAATGAGTAACCCTAGAGAAATTGTTTTGAACTGTTTCTCCTTTCTTCATCTTTGTATTCTTAAGTTGGGTTCTCAAGTTCATCTTTCGGTTGATTTTCTTTCCTTCATACATTTTGGTTAGGGAATCAAACATATTTTTTGGAGTATTATTAGATGACACTTGAGGGATCAAGTGATATTTAATGGAATATGAAATTATCCTTTTGGCCCTAATCCTATCCTTCTTGTACTTATATTTGGTTGCATCCTCTTCGGGTTCTGGTACATTTTATTTTATAAATTTTGCAAGGTCATTCTCTTCAAGAATGATTCCAATTATGTATTTCCAGGTACATAAAATTTCGACACCTTCTAACTTGTCAACAATCTTGATCTAGAGCTAGGAAAATGACCAGAAAATGAAAGTGCTCATAAAATGAATCTGAACTTACCAGGAGATACGCTAGCCTTAGGAGAGTTGGCTAGAGATGGCTGTTTTAAAAAATTCCAAGCTTTTCCCTTGAAATTTGACTTGTAAAAATATAGACTAGTACTTCTCGTATTGGTTCTGAATTTCTGGTACTAGTCAAAATTACGGTTTGAATTTCTAGAGATTCTGGCCACTGAAAAGGTGCACTCAAGCTGCCAAAAGATGCACTAGGGTAGGGTGCACTTTTCTAGATGGTTTTTAGTCAGAAGTTCCTCTTCAATAGAAATCCCTAATTTCCTTGTATGACAACATTGACATTCTTAGATACCATGTGAAAGGTGATCTATTCAGTCAAACTCTGACAGATCCATGTATATATGCTATTTTGCAAGAGCAACATACCCGAAAAAACTGCTAAAAATAGTAAACTGTGCGAAAACTAAAAAACTAAAAGAAGCAATGGTGGGGGTCTAAGTGGAATAGGTGGGTGGCCACCAATATCCACTTGGATCATTCCTCCCCCCTTAGGAAGCAATGGTCCCCATTGCATTGAGTTCCTCCATGAGATGAGGAAACTTCTGCTGAACTTGGTCCTCGGTGAGCCATTTGCCTTGGTGAAGGAGTTGGCCTGCTTTGACAACTCGATATAGCAGTATCCTTTGTTTTTGTGTGTTCTTGATCTATGTATCCATGATCTGATCAGTTCTAGCTTGTTCCATGCAGTCTAGATTTAACTCTGTTGGTGTCAGTTGTTCTGCCATGTCGGATGTGTCTAGTAGAGGTGGAAAGTATGGCCGAAGGCAGTCCACATTGAACACTAGGTGAAGACCAAGGAATGGTGGAATGCTGAGCTCAAAGGCATTTTCCCCTACAGCCTTGGTGAGAGTGTACAGCCCATATCGAAGTGGACAAAGCTTGTGGTGGGGACCAGCGAGGCACTCCTTTTGCAAATGCAACCACACTTTGTCACCACTTGGAAGTTGTGTGGCACCCGATGTTGATCATGTCGTTGCTTGTACTTAGCATTAGCTCTGTCCATGATGTCACGAACCTGTTGGCGTATGTGTTGAATGTGCTCAATGAAGTTGTTTGCCTTATCCTCCTCAGACTGGACATGAGCTAAATCTTCCTGAGTAGCCACAAATGGCATGGCTATTTCAATGGGACATAGTGGCTAGAATCCCAAGCCCACTTGAAAGGGGCTGTGGCTAGTTGAGCTATGGAGAGCCTGGTTGTAGTTGTGTTGTACATAGGGGAGGCTCTCATCCCATGTGCGTGGATGCCTTGAATTGTACATGCACAGAATGTGTACGATCATCCGATTGACGACCTTTGTCTGGACATCAGTTTGCGGATGGAAAGCTGTGGACTTGGTGAGATTGGTGTCCAACATCGACTAGAGGCTGGACCAAAATGTACTGAGGAACCTACTATCCCGATCTTAGATGATAGACTGTGGGATACCAAAGTGTACCCACACTCGTTCAAAGAAGAGTTTAGCAGTGGCTTCTGCTGTAATATTCTTCTTGCAGGCCATCATAATGAACATCTTCGAGAATGAGTTGATGACAACAAAAACACAGTCATTGCCATGCTTAGTAGAAGGAAGGCCCAACATGTAATCCATATAGATGGATTCCCAAGGTCGACTGGGGGTAGGAAGTGGAGTATAGAGGCCTTGCTTCTTGATGGTCGATTTGGAAATGGTGCAAGAAGTGCAGGACTTGATGTACTTCCCGACATCTTGTCGAAGGTTCGACCAATAGAAATACTTTTGCATTACTGCCATGGTTTTCTTGACCCTGAAATGCCCAACAACTCGACTGTAGTGTGCCTCCCAAATCATCTTGGCACGCTTGCTTGAAGGAACACAAAGGTGTCCTAAGTGACAAAGCA
>JASDQU010246506.1:0-11180 GCA_032191745.1 Picea mariana
TCATCCACCTACAATGACTTATAAAACTAGTCATTGAATGCATGTATAAGAAGTTGGTGTTGAAGTCTTCTCACATAGGTATGGAAGCATGGGTTGAGTACAACCATCATGGAGAAGTGTAAGAGTTTTACATATCTCATGTTAGAAGTAATGTCAAAAATCATTTCCAAATATTCTCATTGCAATTCACTTTGGAATTCATTCCATCACTATCATGTTCATGCAACAGATTTTTCATGCTATGTTCTCCATTTCTAAATATTACGACTCTGGAAATTAACCAAAATCAACACAGTGAAGAGGAAATTTGAGGCCTATGATGAAATGTAGATGGTTGTAGGTGAGCATAGAGGTTGGAAAAGTTAAGAACCCTTCACCCACTTGTTGCAGGAAATAATTCCCAATGACTAGGGTCATGTCATTAACAAAGCGGATAGAAGAAACACTACTCAACTTTCTAGATTTAGTTATGATGTCAAAGATAAAGGAAATGGACGGGAAAAAATGCTTTTGACCAGTTGGGTGGTGTTATGACCCAAGGGAAGCTATATATGGGGTTAAATGTATATGATATGACCTCAAGGGGGTCAATATATGGGGTTAAATGTACATGTAATGTGTAAATGTATATGTAATAGGGTCTGCCTAATAGTAAATGGACCTTATGTGTAGTGTGTGAATATGAATATATAGAGATCATGTATTGATCATTATTGAGGACATGTGGATTGTGATGTATGAATGTATTTGGTTATTTTAAGGAGGTTCTCTTATTCCTTAAGGAGTTACTGTGTAACTTATCTCTCTTATCTATATTGGATTTGTGCTCTACGCTGACATTAATGTACATGGTGTGTACTTCTAGTTTATTATGATATTTTAAAAATTTAGCACATAAAATTTGGTATAAAAGCATCAATCCTAGGGTTTTTCTTCTTCAAGCAAGTCATCTTTCCATTTTCGCTATAATTTATTTTTTTAGGATGCTTTAGATAGAAAAATTTGGAATTTTTTGTGCAATTTGTTAGAATAAGGCTCTGAATACTCTAAGCTTATCCAGAATTCTACACACCACCAATACACAACCTTCCTCAAATCAATTAACAATAAAATAATATCAATGACAATAAAACAAGATAATTTGTAAATAGTTAATCTTAACTAACATCAGGTTGTTAATCCCTTCTCAAATCATGTAATCAATAATCAAGTAAATTGAAACACATTTTGGGAGGGGGGAAAAGAGATCTTTGTATGTTAATTTAAATGTGAAAGAATAGTTACAAAATAATCCCTGATCCATTTTTGACACTTTCATCACTAGAGTCTAGATTCTTCCCACCTAGACCATTTATAGACTTCAAATCTACTTCAAATGTAGATGGAAAAATCAACAAGGATTTAAATTCCAAATCTAGGAAAAATAGTCAATTCCAAAAACAAGGGTTTCTACAGAAAGGAATGATCGTAAAAATCTAAGGACAAATTCTCAAGACAATGCTCCAACATAAGGGTACTAGAATGGTTAGTGCCTCTTCTCCAACATTTGAACCTATTTTATACTATCAAAAGTTGGCTAAATTAATTGGAAATGGGAATTAGGGTTGTACAAGTGTACTTAACCCATAAACCCCACTCATGAACACACAATAAATGGGCATTTATTATTTTTTTGCACTTTTTGGAAAACACGTGTGCCTTTATTAAAGGATAAGGGATGGATTTATTAAAGGAAAAATGTAGGTATGACATCAAAGTCAATTTACCATATGTTTCATGTGAAAGAAAGATAGGAAATAGAATATATCTTGACCAATAAAACATCCTTTTTCAATGGGACCAAATAATTCTATAACAAATGCCCACTAATGTATGAGCTCATATGGGAAGCTAACGGGAAAATGCATTACAATAATGAAAAATAATTTGATCAGTGGAACCAGGTGGATTCTAGTATGTAATATATGTATTTTATATATATTACGTTTAAACTAATTAAAACGTAAAGTCACTCTCTTTTGCATAAAGAGATGTGACTTTACCCAATTAGATATATATATATATAACTCATTTTGTATACCAAATTTATCATCAAATAAATAATGTTATATGTTATTAAATACATTTACTATTGTATTTAGCTTCCATCTTTCTATTTGGTATCAAAATGGATCGTGGTATCAATTTGGTTCCTTCCCACAACATCCAAAATCTTGCACAACTTCCACCCAACTTCCAACTCTCCTCATTCTCCCATTCTTCTTTTCCCTCCCATATACTCGTGCTCCCTCTCTGTTGTTCTGCACTCCCTTCCTTCTATTCATCTACACTTATCCCATCAACCCTCGTCCCTGAGACCAACCCCAACCTTCATTTCTACACACCCTGTCCATTGGAATACCTTTCCATTTGGCCCTCAGCTCGCCACCCTCCTTTCGAATTCCATTCTACATCACATCCCTCTCCATTTAGCCACTCATTATCTCTCCATTCAACCCTCATCTCACCACTCCATTTGCTTCCATCTATCCACTCATTTTACCTCCTCATTCACCCTCATTCCTCGCCACAATACCCACTCTCCATTCACCCTTACCTCCATCGATCATACCCACTCGCCATTCTCCCTTACCCCCCTCAACCCTACCAATTTTCCACCATTCGCCAGTTCACTCATTTTCTTCATATATATATTTAATATTAAAATATTAAATATTATAAATATTTAATACATATTCTCTCTTTTACCCTCAAAGGGAGCCTTCAATTCTTCTTTCATTAACAAAAATATTAGGTCTTCTTACAGACGATTAACATGAGCAACACGAGGAGAAAGTCAAGAGAAGAAGAGAAAAAGAAAGAGGACAACACTTCCTCTATGTTGGAGCTAAGTTAAAAATCTAAAGAGTTTTTCGCAGGCCTTATAAATCAGGTAAGCACTTCATTCAATGCCAAAATTGGAAAACTAAACGAAGAAATAGAAGAATGCAACAAAAACTACCATGACATGAGATTAGAGTTCTAATCAATAAAAAATGGGAGTATAATCCCAGGTAACTCAACTTCAAAGTGGAAGCCTCACCAATCACATTACTCGCCTAACATGGGGATGTATAATAATGGTATTCCCAAGGCAAATATTATTGTTCCATAATTTGATGGATCAGACATAAGAGAAGCAACAAGATGGGTAAATAAAATAGAATAACACTTCAGATCTTACCAGATTTTTGATGATGAAGAAAAAAATAATGTCACATCTATACATCTAAAGAACTTTGTGTATGATTGGTTCCTATGATGGAGAAAAAAATCCAAATCTCTAACAGGAGACTGGGTTATATTAAAAAAGAAATGCTTCCTATATTTTCTCGACACAGAAGAAAAAGTGGTTTTCTCTAAACTCGCTCGATTACAACAGTCTGGTATAGTGGAGGATTTTTTTCAGGATTTAAATGTGTTAGCCACTTGTGTCCCTAATATATCAGAAGATTGGCTACTTCAAATAGCCTTATCAGGATTAAATGGAAATACACGAAATGAGATCGAATTACTTGACATTAACGATATCGAGCAAACTCGTTGTTGTAACCTAGGTATGCACCCCTTCCCTTTCCCTCCTTTACCCTATACAACCATCAAAGGCCTGTTTTTTGTTTTGTGTTTGCTAAGTTTATTCTCCATGATTTGATGACTCGGTGTCAATGGCCCCTATTGGTCTTTAATTTCTTTGCATCATTGTATTTCTTTCTTGAAAGGTGATTACATGTTATGATTTGAGTTTGAAACATATTTCATCATGTTTACCATTGATTGAGCGTGTAGTAGGTTGACCAAGTCCTTTATATGCATAGGAAACATCCAAAAAGAAATATGCAACAATACAGAGAAGTGGATTCCAGGCTTAGGTTGTGAGTAACAGATAGATTGAAATTTTTGACGGTCGAGATTCGACAGTCAATTAAGATCAATGAATCTTGTGCATTCGAAGTTTCAAAACCGTGAAAGGTTTTAAACACAAAGAAATATAAATTTTCACTCCGGGACTTCGACGTCTAGACGTCCAAGCTTGTTATTTTTTCAATCCTAAAAATCCCTGAATGCCAAATTATCGAAGTGGCTGCCATGTCACTCTGGGAGATTTTAATCCAGAGAAGACACAGTTCCCCGAAGTGGCAAAGTGTCAAAGGGCCAGAGCCCTTGAAATCCCAAAATATTAAATGATTAAAGTATCTTAATCTCTGGTGACTTTTGTTAGTGATAAGAATTGGTTAAGGACTTCGCCAATTCGATCATTCAAGAGATAGTTATACTCTTCATTCAAAATCTCTCAAACGTCGAATTTATGAAGTGGCTTATCCTCATTAATTGTCTGCATTAAAGTATTCTTTAAATGAGGCCAAACGAAGAAAATTCCATTTTACAGGTGAAGCTATATATTTGCAAGTCTCAAATGACTTTCTAATTGAGCCAATCTACAACATCAGAATACTCATYAGGAWGCAGCTCTGATTCAAAGGAACCTGAGGTAGTTCATGGGTATGACATGAGGACGAGGAGAAGAAGAACACTAGTAGGCCAAAACCTGCCCATCACAGAGAAAGATWAGAAGAAAAGGTCAGTTACGGTCAAGACARAGAAKCTTGATGACAACCAATAGGTACCAGAACTGAAGCTTCAGATCYAGACCCTGCAACACCACAACTAGGAATTAGGGAAGTTGTACTCTAGACTCYAGAAGAAGTACCAGAAGACTTGCCTCTTCCTCAAGGAGATAATGAGAAGAAGTCTATCCAGTTATCTCCCAGTGGCCTCCAACAAYGCACATGGACACYAGTGCTCATTACAGAGTTTAGTTTACTCCAACAYATGCATCAATCTAGTTTATTGCTAGTAGCAGTTTTTAGTTTTTTAATTGCAAGACTCTTTTAGATTAAGGAATAATAAGTGGTCATTTATGTGTGATATGAACCCCTCCTTTTTTATTAATTCAAGCTTGAAGTATACATTACTATAATCCAATAGTATTTAGTTAAGTCAATAAGTTGTTCTCTAACTAATAGTGTAGAGTTAAGCCTAAGTTCCAAATGGACGAGAGCCTTTACAACTTTTATAAATATGCAATCTTTATATGTTTTGAGGGTTTGGTTTTTGGGAGAATAATATCAATACATCAAACTGGTTGAACCTATTCTATGCATGGATTAAATATCTCTACTTGGTGAATATACTCTTGATGATAGTGTGTTTATGTCCAAATCTACATGTGTTTTTATCTTATCTTGAATGCAATTTTTTTTTTGTGGGAGTAATTTTTTGTATTGCAACCTGTGGGAATAATTGTGTTTTTGATACATGTTTAATGCCTTGAAATAATATTTTAAGTATTAAACTTATTACAACAGATTATTCATTGAGTGGTTTGTTGTTTCCCACATTCTTTCCTCTATTACCTCACTTGTCTGTCATTTTTGTGCCACCAAACAAGGAGGACCCTCATCCATATCATTTTTGCAACCTAACCATGTTCTTGTCTCAGTAAACCAACCCTCCAACTGACCAAAAAAATCAAATAAACAAAAAAAAAAAACATTCCAAAACTTGAGGTGGCCTAGCTCTGCCTTTTAGTTATCAGGTGCAGACTTTAGGACCAACATCTTCTAGCACCATTGCCAGGGAACGAAGTAAAAAATATCTTTCCCTGGGAGAATGAAAATGAACATATCTAACCTTTGATGGTGAACAAAGATTAGACACCTTCAGATTGCCATCTTTCACCTGGGGACTCCACTGAGTAAACTTCACAAAATAAATACTGGCTCCTAGAAAAGGACTCAAGAGATCCAAATATGAGCACATCAAAGCCACTAAGTCTCATACTAACCCTGATAAGGACATAGTAGTCTCTGATCCAGAAAGGAAACTAAGAAAATCCACCTTAGCTCAAAGATATACCTCATCCCTAAACGATAAAGCTGCACCTAAAGATTATCATAAGAGGCTTGAATTTGCTAGCCCTGAGAAACACATTTCCAAGGACTCTCATATTATTTTAACCCCTGCCTCCACTTCATCATCCAGTCTAGCATCCAGACCTATATCTCCAATCAAACCTCAAATTCCTATCGCCCAAACAATGGCTATTAATAGGATGGATGCCATAATTGTTGCCAGATATGCACCCCTAGTTTTTCCTGTAGGCTTACATGCACTCCCAACCACAAATTACATGAAATATTTTCCAAGACATAATGGGGAAGGGGTTGTCATAGCTAAGGAACATCTGGTATTCTTTTACAGATTTGAAAACAACTTCAACATTGACTATGCAAATGTGTGGATGAGGTTGTTTGTACAAATCCTCAATGGGGATGTGAGGAAATGGTTTCGGGATCTCCCTCCAACCTCCATTACAAATATTGATGTTCTAGATGAATCCTTCATAAAAAAATGAGGAGATAGAAGATACTATGTGTATTACATCACTGCGTTTGGAGACATTAAGAGAAATAATGGTGAGTCTATTTCATAATTCACCAAGATATTCAATAAGATGTATGGTAGAATCTCATATGAGATCAAACCAACTAAAGCCTCTGCCAAGATCACTTATTCCAATGAATTTGATGCATTGTTTTCCCTTATGTTGAGGGAGAGAAAATCCACCACCTTGTTGTCTATGCAACAAGCAACCATTGAGGTTGAATCCAACATCTTGGCATCAGACATGTTAAAGAATAGATCTGATAAAGACAAGAAGAAACAAAGGGAGGATTCCCCTGCCTCCTCTAGCCCAACCACATCTGATCCTAAACTTGATGAAATGAAAAAAACTTTGAAGGAGTTGACATCTGAAATATCTAAGATGAAATGGGAATCTAAACAACCAAACAAATCTTTTCAAGGGGTTGGGAACAAAAATCAAAACTAGTTTAGGAGGCCGAATGATGTCCCTCAGATAATGCAAAGAGAGAGGAGGAATGTTGATGATCAAAGAGTATTACCTCCTTTACAAAACAAATAGATTGAGGAAATGGATGTAGATAGTGATGTCATGGATGATGATGTTGTACTTTTCAATGAAACATATTTTTACACCCATCACTTAATGCAGCAAGATTATGAGGTAGCATGATTTTCAAATCAGTTTAATATTGAGACAGGGGAAGAGGGAGTTATTCAAGGAAAACCCCAAAATAAATATGACTTGAGGCCTATAACAGGCACTCCCAAAGCCACCACCCCCAATCAAAATAGAAAAAAAAAGGTTCATCCCAAGCCAAATCCAAGCAAGGGTGCATTGGCTAAATCTCACCAACCTCCTCCATTTAAACCTGTTGTCCCTGAAGTAAAGGAAGATGATAGGACACAAGAATATTTCATCCTAGAGAATGAGTTGAGAAATATCAATATACATGTACCTTTTTCAAAATTTTTGAAAAATGATCCTTTCAAAAAATCCATGCCTAAGGTTGTGATGGAAGAACTAGGTCTGGAGATCACCAAGCCCTACCAAGACCTTTACTCCTTTGACTCTAAAAAATTCGAAAGTTTGGGATAATAAAAGATATGATGGTTTCTTTGGCACAATTACCCATGAAGAGTGTAGTGATGGACATCATTGTGGCTGAAATTACCCCCAATTTTGGTATGCTTTTGTCCAAGACGTGGGCCAAGAAGGTTGGGGGATTGTTACAACTGGACCTCATGTATGCTACCATCCCTTTTTTCAGAGGAAAACACAGAAGTTTATATAGGGAGGTCAGATTGGAATACATCACCAGTGACCATCAGAATCGAGGAAATCATCCAGTTTATGTTGTTGAGGATTAGATCGGATCGTATATTTTCCATTTAAATGATGATGGACTAGAAATAACAGTCAACAAGTGCAGAAATCAGTCACTGACAGATCAACAGAACAAGGTATGGAAGATGTATTTCGATGGGTATTCATCAAAAGAAGGTTTTGGGGATGATATAGTCATCATTTCCCCTGCATGGGAGGTTATAATTCTCTCTTGTAAGCTAGAATTCGAGACTATTAATAATATAGCTGAGTATGAATCTCTGGTGCTTAGATTGAGGGCTTCCAAAGACATGGCCATTGATAGTTTGGTAGTTTTTGGTGATTCTGAGTTAATCATCAATCAAGTAACAAGAATTTATCAAGCTAAGAAACCAAGGCTCAAGCAATATAGGAATGAGGTGTGGGACCTGGTTGAAAACTTATTTTTGGTATTTAATATCTCCTTCATTTCTAGATAGGCAAATCAAAAGGCAGATTCTTTAGCACTGGCTACCAATACCTTTAGACCTCCCATTGGTTCAAATATCAAGTATCAAGTGGAAGTCAGACATAGGAAATCCATACCAGACGACATAAATCACTAGCAAGTCTTTAGTAATGAATTGGAGCTACAAAGATTTTTGTAGACCATTGAAGAATTCTCCAGTATCTCGATAGATCAAGAGGGTGAAGATGATGAATTGTCTTATCAACAAACATCGCATCTGTTGAACAAAGTGGATGGCCACAACATTGTGGAATTTAAAACAAACCACATCCCCGGGGGTCTAGTGCCACTAGAAAGGTTATTTGATAGTCATGATGTCTCCATAGAAGCTTCCATAAAAAATAAAGAAGAGGAAGTGATGGATTGCAATGTTGGGAATATTGAAAATCCTAAAATAGTCAAATTTTCCAAGGCACTAGCTCTAGACCAAAAGGACATGTATGGCATCCTCATGGAATTTTTTTTTGATATTTTTTCATGGTCATATGAGGATTTGAAGACATTTGACACTGACATCATCCAACACAAGATCCCTCTCAAGGTTGGTTCTAAGACATTTAGACAGAAGATTAGAAAATTTAATCCAATGTTTATGTCCATAATTGAAAAAGAGTTGAAAATAATGCTTGATGCCAGGATCATTGTGCCCTTGAGGTACTCGGATTGGGTGGCCAACTTGGTGCCCATGAGGAAAAAAGAGTGAGGAAATGTGCTTGTGTGTTGATTTCTGAAATATCAACAAGTGTTATCTAAAGGAAAACTACCCCATTCCCAAGATGGATCATATCCTGAAAAGGGTAGTAGGTGCTCATAGGATTTCCTTGTTGGATGGGTACTCTGGTTAGAACCAGATAGTAGTATGTGAAGAAGACAAAGAAAAAACAACATTCACCACACCATGGGGGACATTTATGTATGACAAGATTCCCTTTGGGATGATGAACGCAAGGGCCACCTTTCAGAGGGATATGGATGTAGCCTTCATGGGGGAGAAATACAAATTTATGGTTATATATTTGGATGATATCACCATTTTCTCCAAATCAGATGATGAGCATTTACAACACCTTGAGCATATTTTCTGAAAATACAGAAGGTATGGGATTTCTTTGAATCCCAAGAAATTCCACTTTGTTATGCCAGAAGTTTAACTCCTAGGTCACATCATATCAGCAAGAGGTATAAAAATAGACTCTAAGAGAGTGGAGGCCATTCAAGAAATTGAAATCCCCATAAATAAGAAGTCTATTCAATTTTTTATAGGAAGAATAATTGTTTTAAGGTGATTTTTGAAATCATAAGGCCTATCACCAACATGTTGAAGAAATATGTTGTTATCAAGTGGTCACAAGAGGAAAAATCAACATTCCAACGGATCAAACAAGCTTTGGTTGAAGCCCATGTATTGGTCAGCCTTGACTATGACAACAAATTCTTTATCTTCTCTTTCGCTTCCGAGGAAACCATTGTTGTTGTGCTATTTCAAAAGAATGAAGAAGGGCATGAACAACCCATAGCCTTTTCCAGCAAATCCCTCTGATATGCTGGGATGAAGTATGGAATATTATAAAAATAGGCATATGTGTTGGTCAAAGCTTTAAAGGCCTTCAAGGTGTATGAGTTACAGTCTAACATAACAACCTATGTTCCTAGCAGCAGTTTCAAAGAGATTATGGTCCAACCAGACAATGAAGGTAAGAGAGGGAAATGGATTTTCAAATTGTTAGAATATGACCTACACATAAATCCCACCAAACTAATTAAGGCACAGGGACTTTCCAAGTTGTTATCATAATCAAATTGTAAGGTGTTGGAATTGCATTAGACCTTCACCCAATTGAATGCACCCATGACACAGTCTGGACAAGACAACATGCAAGTATTTTAAAACTACTCTTCTTCACCTTGGTAAGAGATTTTATTTACTTTATGCAGCATCTAAAATTCCCACCATATTTGAAAAAGATGAGGGCCATGTCTCTCAAATTAAAATCTATAAAATTATGCATTTTTAATCAGAACCTGTATCGGAGGGATCCTGCTGGCATCCTATTAAAATGTCTTGATGAAAATGAATCTAAAAAAATCACAACAAATATGCACAGGGGAGTTTGTGGAGGACACCAACATTGGAAAGATACAACCCTCAAGATCCTAAGGGCATGGTACTATTGTCCCAACCTTTTCTCTAATGTATTCACCATAGTAAGGGAATGCAATTAATGTCATAAGTTTGCAGGAAAACAAAAATTACTCTCGCTACCCCTAAAACCTATCACTACCAGTGGCCCCTTTCAGCAATGGGGATTAGATTTCATAGGTGAGATAAATCCACCCTCTAGTGGGAAGCACAAGTGGATCCTCACTTCCACTGACTACTTTACCAAATGGATCGAGGTTGTGCCCACAATGAATGCTACTGACAAGGTGATTATGATTTTTTTGGAAACCAATATCTTTGCCGGCATCGACTGCCCTAGAAATCTTATAAAATGCAATGCCCAAGCCTTCAATTCCAAAGCTATGATTGACTTATGTGGTATCCATAACATTTCCTTAACACATTCCATGCCCTACTTGTTAATATTTATGCCATTATTATAGTTCTTTGCATTTCATAAAGATAAAAGCATAATAAGAACAAGATCACTGAGAAATACACATCCACAAGAGACACAACATTTATCCTGGGAAACCCTCTAGGGGAAGAAAACCCAGCAAAAAATTCCTTATCATAAATAGCTTATACAATGTTCAAGAGATGTTCCACCCTTCTTCTCCTCTCACCAGCTTGAAATTGCAACTTGCCTCATAAGAGAATGAGCAAGTGAAGTGTGTGTTAGAAGTGAGGCGCTAGCCTCTTATTTATATCAATCTGGTACG
>JASDQU010246507.1:0-16633 GCA_032191745.1 Picea mariana
AATTTATCAGAGATATTCAAAGAAAAAGAATGCATAGAAACAAGAATAGGAGACTTCGACATTGACTGTGTTCTGGATGAAGAAACACAGGTGAACATCATGACAGAAAGAACTTGGGAAATTTTAGGAAATCCTGCTATGATTTCTTCATTGGGAGGAATAGGATTATTCAAAGGAAAGATTATAAACCTATGTGGAAGACTCACCTAGATGTGTATGAGTGCTCATAGAACTTCGACAGAGGAAGATTTTGAGGTTATTAAATTTATTGAGAACGTCACCCCATTTGATATGTTACTAGGAAAAACTTGAATTGAGAAGGATCAAGCCAGAAGAAAAGAAGAGGAAGTCTTAGAACAGAAGAAGAAAGAATTAAAATATTTCATGACTAGGAGGATAACGCACTTGATTGAAGAACATGAGAACAGAGAGAAGCTATTTAGAACTAAGAACTTGGATTCCGAAGTTTAAAGAACACAAGAAGACTCACAGAAGAGTGGAGCACCTACCCCAGACAGAGAAGAAGTATTTCCCTTGAACCCTACAAAAGAATCTCAACAACACGAAGTTACTATGCCAAAAGGAGGTAAGAATCAGAATGGAAAGAGGAATACCAAGATGAATATCATAGGGAAGAAGGCTATAAATCCCAGTATGAAGAGAGAAAAGATATAAAAGTTGCAGAATGTTTCAGAGGGGGCTTCATAGAAGGAAGATTTGAAAAACTAGAACTTCGTCGGGATATCAGAACAACACAACATGTAACATCACCATGGCAAAGAAATATAACCATTGGAGACATTATGACCGTTAGACCAATGCGCCAAACTGTTATAACAACAATTACGATCGAAAATCTCATCTTCAGACTATAGGGATTGCGCTGCAACAGACAAAACCACATTGATGAAGGCCTATTGTCCGTTGTAGAAGACCCGTTACATCATTGTCTACTTATTCTGTTGGTTGTTGCACCGAGAACACTTTTGCCAATTGTATCCAAGCCAATTCATTACTACTGTGTTGCGTTTACTAAGATCGACACCTGTTCTATTGCTTTGAGCACCCATTCATCAATATGAGTTATCTAATCTTGACTGTGTATGTCGGATGAACTCATTGCAGCTGGAAAGTGTGTAGAAGAAGTTATAATCGATCTAATGGATGAGAAAGTAATGTCCGCAGGGATTCAAGCTTCGTCAACGAGAGGAGTGCAAGCCTCCCCATCGACTGCTCTCAGATCCAGACCATCCCGATCTATAGCAGAGAAGAGAACCAAGAATCGATATGACTTAGCAAATGTGAAGTTAATCCCGACTCTCCTGCTTGACTACATCCTGCCTTTTGTTGGCGTGGTGAGTCGTGACAGTGTCCCGAGGGATTTTGATTATACCTTGGTTACTACGTACCTCACGAAGGGGATACGTTTTATATTTTAATACATATATACCTTTTATAGTAGATTTCTCAGGGGATTTCCAGTTTCTCCACCATATCTGTGGATACTAAATTTGCAGTGCTCCCACTGTCTATGATCACCTTGCAAAGTCTGTCTTTTGACTTGCAAGTAGTTCTGAACAGAATTGTTCGTTGAACTGGTTCCTCTGGTTCCTTCTCTGGTTTAAGAAGAATATTCCTCATCATGAGGTTATTTCCTCCTTCTACTGCTTCTTCTTCCACGTGCTTCTGTGCTTCAACAATGTGTTCTTCATCTCCTCCTCCGTACTTTCTCTCGAGACATTCCCAAGACTTGTGTCCTTGTTTTCCACAGGTATAACATTTTACTACGTCTCCTCTGGTTCTTCCTCTTCCTCTGGAAAATGAAATTCTTCCACCATGTTGTACTTCTTTAGAAATTCCACCCTTCTCATGGTGACTATGATGTTTGTCAGCTTCATGCTTCAGCTTCTGGAACTTCTCTCTGGTGGCCCCCTTACCTTTGTTTGAATTTCCCCCTCTTCTTCTTTGGCTTTTCTTCCTTGCCAATTGTTATTCAACTTTCAAGGCTACCTGATAAACATCCTCGACGGTACTAAACGACATCATGTTGATATCCTCTTGGATTTCATATCTCATCCCATTGATATATCTAGCTATGTTTTCATCCTCATTTTCTTTCTGTCCAATCTTGATGTTCAATCTATAAAATTCCTCAGTGTACTCCTTCACTGATAAGCTTTTCTGTCTCAGGTTTTGCATTCTCCTGAAAAAATTGATTTGATAGTCCTTTGGGATAAATTTTTCCTTCATCTTGGCTACCATCCTATCCCAATTTTTAATTTTCTGCTTACCATTGCTCCTGCGTTCGGCTTGCAGTTCATCCCAACATAGCGCTGCATGACCTTTCAGTCTTGTCCCTGCATGCTTCACCATCTTGTCTTCTTATACATCTTCGTAATTGAAGTATTTCTCCATAGCGCGTACCCAATCTAACAATTCTTCAACTTATAAATTACCTTCATACATCGGTACCTCTATTCTCGCTTTGGCTCCTATTTTTGAAATAGCTTTTATTAAGTGATCTTGTGCAACATCCTCTGCTACATTTTCTTCTACCTCTTCTTCTTCACTCTCAGCTTCACTAATATCTCCAGCATCTAGTGCTCTCCTTTGCGATGTTTCCATGGTGTCCAATCTCATTAGAGTTGCCTAATTTCTTCTTCCATTTCTGCATTCACTCTACACCTTCTTGGTGGCATGATTTCACTATGTCACCTACAACAACAGAAATAAAATTCTTAATACCACAAATGATATCAATTTACCTCCTTTCTCCTTTTTTTTGTTGTTTACAAACAAACTCAAAATCATCTCTGATACCACCTGATGCAGTTCCCCCTACTCCCCTGTAGGGTTGCACGACTTCCCAGTCTTGGATCTCCAATTCTTGAGTCGAGTGACTCTCTAAAACCTTGATGGTTTCCTTATATGACTATACACAAGACCCTTAGGATTCTTGTCATAGGTTTAATGGCACCCGCAAACTCCCCTTTCTCTCTCATGTGAAATCTTAGAGTGTTGGGCGTTATCTCCTTTTCCCGACAAGCCCTCTTGATGTGACCTTGGTGATGCCCACGCGATTGCAGATGCGACTACGAGTGGTTTGAAGTCAAACTAATTTTTGGCTCGCAATCCTCCTCAATCCTCCACGTTTCCTCCTAACAAAACCATGGTTTGGATTGCAGCCCGTCCTTGATATTTTAAACTCTGGACAACTCTTGTTCCTGCAATGCTACGAGATCGTCGATCTTGCAATCTTGACGATAACGTTTGAATTGATGGTTCATATCTGCACCTTTCGAATCTATGGACTAGATCTGCTCCTCTTTCAATCAACGACTGCGATCTCCTTCACAACTCTGGACTTCGGGGTTTTGAAATCTCAAACCCAACTTTCTTCCAGAACTCACGATCTACTGACACCTATCCTGCTCGATCAAAGGTTCTTCTCCCACTTTGGATGTTTGACCTTTCAACTCAGATCAACGGTCTTGCGATCCTCTTCTCAATCGACAGTTGAGATATCCTTCGAGTCTCCGAACTTCTGAGATCTCAAATCTCAAACTTATGTTTCCCAATGGTGTTTATCCAGAGTCTATGATCCACTAACATGTGTCCTCTTGATATAACGATCGAGGATTTCTTTGGGTCTTTACACAGATCTCACAGATGTATGCCATGTCTCCTCCGAATCCAAAGGCTATGAACCACTTCGGTACCTTACTCGAAGTTCACGGATTCATTCCATGTCTCCCTTAGATCTCACAGCCCAGATTTTACTTCAGGTCTTCAGGTCTTTGCACTTTGGCAACCTCAGATCTCAAACTGAAAACTCACTTTAACTTTTCTGGAGCTCACGATCTGTTGACAAGTGTCCACTTATATATCGACGAATCTCATCCCTTCGACTCTTTGGGCTTCGGGTGTTTCAACACTTCGACCTTCACCTTCCTCTGGATCTTCCGACCTGTCGACACGTGTCCTCCTAGATCCAATGATCCATATTTGCTCCGGCTTTCCAGCCCTTCATGCTTTGGGAGTCTGAAGTTTCAAACTTGCCTCCTTATGAACTCGTGATATTTGACGGCTCATATCCACTCTAGTGATCTAATTCTTGAATTTTTCCCCGAACAATCTGATGATTCAGATTTTTTCCCGCGGATCAGGCGATTGAGATTCTATTTTGGATCTCCAGCTCTTCAGGCTCCGGAAATCTCAGTTCTCAACTCTTGTGAGTTTTCTCTCTCCTCTTTGTGCGAAGTGCTAAGGCTCTTGCACTTCACTCTAATCAAATGGTTGTTGATCTTTTTCATAGTGATCCAACGGCCATTGTCACTCCTCCTCCTGAGCTTCTGCGTTCTCCCGACTTAGAATATTTTCTAAGTGTTCGAAGGTTTCGAACCTTTTCTCCTCCTATGAGTCTGAATATTGGCTCTCTATGAAACTTTATGGAAATTGATATCCCTCTTGATCTTTGTCATTAAAAGTATTTTGATTCCCCATGCACACTTTGCATTCTCGGGATTTTGATAAATCAGATCGAAGGATTTCTTGAAAATAAATTCTTCTCGCCCACCTGGCGTTTCTTTGTTTTGGGTTCTTTGACGCTTGGTCGTTTCATGATGCTGTGTACACCTTACACCCAGTCTAAGTTTCCTTTTTTCTCTCTGAACTTCTCTGAGTCACTCCAAGACTCAGTCAATGCAATCCTTGTGTTCGAGATGCACACCTTGCATACGAGTGTCAGAAGAGAAACAATTGAAACTCATCCTGATTCGTCACAACTTCATACTAACACTTCTTGAACAATCACACATGAATGAAAATGGAATAAATCACACACACAGAATATAACATTCATTCATCCATACATCAAATGAACACAATCCAAGAATTTGGGACAATTATTTTTGTTCTATTCCTTCATGAAAACAAATTACATAATGTTTCTTCTACTCTACCCTATTCTACTAATTTCTCGAATCTCTATATCATTATTTCTACTATGTTTGTTCTATTACAATACAACAATGAAAAACTATCTAAGTACTGGCTCCACGAGCTCTCTCATCCTGTCTGCAACCTATCCTATCAAACTCTTAGCGGTTACCTACTCTGTCCTATTACAATAACTAACAGTTATTGTCAGATAAGAGTCAACACTCAATATCTGCAATCCCTTACAATCCTTCACGACTTTACAAACAAGTTACATTTTTAAAATGTTGTTTACAAAATATCTCAACAACCTGATTTAATTCTGAGTTAATTTCTGATTTAAAACTCTATCATTGTTGAGATGTCGTTCCTTTGCCTCCACGCTTGCGTTTTGACTTTGAAGGTGATGCTCCTACATCACTAGTTGATTTAGACTAGGTGGCAGTTAACTCCCATAAATGTCATTGTGTATTCAGATCAGTCTAGACCACCACTATGCCACATTAAATCATGCATTATGGTGCATCAGTTGAGCTATGCAGTGTATATCACTTGTATTGTATCATTATTTCATTCTGTTAATGCAATTCTTTGATTCTCTCTCTCTCATTTTTCCGTATTTTCTCATTTTTATGAAAACTGTGTATGTCCTTTGATAGATATATATTATCTGTGCAGGTTCATCCACATTTACATGGTATCAAAGATGACAAATTTCTATGAAAAATACACACCATACTCTTTTTGCAGGTACAGAAGATTGAAGACAACATGAAAATGGAATTCCAAAAGAATTGATTCTTACACCTTATAATTTCTTTGCATGGAAGCACAATATGGAATTGAATATTTGAAGCAGAGGATTATATAGGTTAACCATGGCCATAGAGACTAAAACCACATTATCCATAGAAAAATCCAAGTATTTTAATCGGATGGATGAAGCGTATGGAACTATTTGCAGTCTCATTTCTCCTTAGCTCCTCTTTCACATATCCTCTTGTAAAACCCCCAATGAAGTTTGGACCACCATGGAAGGACTTGTTTTCAAATAGGATGAGATGAGGGGACATATGTTTGAGGTGAAATTTCTCACTTTGGATCCAAAAATATTCGAAACTCTCCAATATTTTTTTACCAAATATAATGATTTGTTGTCGCAACTCAAGGATTGTGGGATTGATAAATCTAAGGAAGAGAAACAAATGGTTCTTACCATTCTTTCCAAACTTGGTCTGGAATACTCAATTTTTTTATACAAATTTCATTTAGTTAGGCTTACCTCTGGAGCCACCTAAAATATTCCCTCTCTTGAGGGATTTCTCGAGTCTCTGACGTAAGAGAAGAACAAGCTCATCAACATGGGAAAAATTAAAGGCTCAAAGGCGCATGCACTTTCTATGCAAGAGGGTAGCAGTCACCAAAATCATAAATATAAAAACAAAGAAAAAGGGAAGGAACATGCAAATCCAAATAAGGAAGGGTACTCACAACCCTTCAACGATTCCTACATATCCAAAGGTGGAAAGGGAAGAAAAGGGGAGAAATACACTTATTTCTAATGAGGATTTCATCCAGAATATGCATGCATGCAAAAGAAGATAAATCAAATGGAACAAATAATTCATAAAAACAACCTTGGATATCACATCCCTGAGGGTGCCAACAAGAAGAAGCCAGAAGATCAAAACTCCAAGAAAGGTAATTCTAGCCATGCTTTGATTGTCATTAACTTCTCTCATGATGCTTGGATTGTAGATTCGTGTGCATCACACCACATGGCATCCACAAAGGAAGTTTGCTCTTTATTGGACGCATGCAAAGGTCCTCCTATTCTGATGGGGGATGACTCTCTAGTCAAAGTCACCGACAAAGGGAGATTTGAACTCACAAACGGGAGCTTCGAGAATGTGCTACACATTCCCAAACTCTCCATCAATCTTCCCTTTTGGTATCATATGGGAAATGCCTGCACCAAAAAGAGAGTAGTATTCACACCTGATGTTGTGGATATCTATGACATGCAAACCAATTCCAAATTTTCTACGGGTGAGGTAAATCACCAATCCAAACTCTACACATTTTCTGAATTTATTGAACCTGATTCTACATTACTGCTTGCACATGTTGATGAAATTAGTAGGATATGGCACGAAAGGTTTAGGCATTTAAATTTCAAATACATGAAACATATTAGCAAGCAGGGAATGGTTGAAGGTCTACCTGACATCCACTTCTCCAAAGGAATTTGTGAGGGATGTGTCCTTGGAAAATACCCTCAAGAGAAACTTGACAAATGAAAGACTCAAAAGACCTTCTCGCCTTTGGATATGATCCACAGTGATCTCATGGGCCCTTTTCTTCATCCATCAATTAGTAAAGCAAGGTACAATCTCATTTTTATTGATTATTTCTCACGCTACACTTGGAATTTCTTTCTCGGGAAAAAATATGAGGTCTTTCAACATCTCAAAGATTTCAAATACCTTGTTGAGACACAGTAAGGAATGAAGATCAAATTCCTTCGAACAGAATGGGGGGGAGTATGTCAACCATGAGGTATAGAATATTTTTCTTTAGGCCGAGATTCAGTTGCAGCACACTATTACCTATACTTTGAAGCAAAGAAATGTTGTTGAGTGGAAGAATACATCCCTGAAAGAGATGGCATCTTACATGTTACATACAAAGTCACTTCCATAGAGATTATGGGATGAAGTACTTAGTTGTATGAACTACATACAAAAAAATATCCCCATAGATATTTCAAGGATAATACCCCTTCAAGGCTTGGAGTGGCCTCAAACCAGAAGTGACCCACTTCCATATATTCGTTTCACGTGCATGGGCCAACATTCCCTCTGAGAAGAGGAAGGAACTTGACCCACATAGTACATAGTGTATCTTTGTTGGATACCCAAACGGTGTGAAGGGATATAGACTCATTGATCCCTCTATGTACCAGCTCATCATTGCGTGCAATGTCCAATTTAGGAAATTATCTCGCATGCACCTCAAGAGACACATGAAGACATTTTTGTTCTTCCACATGTCAGAGATGATGAGAATGTACATGTAGACTCTTCTTCATATGAGAGTTTTGATTCAAAGGAATTAGATGATTCAGATACCAAGTCAGTACATTTAGATGCAGATTCAATGCACGTAGATGCAAATGCAGATCTTGAGTTAGTGCATGCAGATGTAGAGCCAGAGTCGAGGCCCAAGTGGGCCAAGACTACTCTTCAGGATGCAGGAGATATTTTTGGGGATCCAGTTGATATCAGGGGGAATCGATTTTATTTCAAGGATCCTCCTCTTGTAGTCACCACCATTGAAATGATGCCACCCAGACATATTTTCTTGGTTCAATCTTCATATCCATAGTCCTATTGCGAGGTTCCTTGGAATCCATTTTGGGAATCCTCCATGCAAGAGGAGTAACACTCCCTCCTCGAGAACCAGACTTGGGATTTGGTTCCCCTTCCTTCAAGAAGGAACATTTTTAGGTGTAGATGGGTCTATAGGACCAAGAGCACAAAATATGGACAAGTTAGTAGATACAAAGCTAGGATAGTCTCCAAAGTCTTTCAACAGGTGCATGACATTGACTATGACAAGACTTTCGTTTCAGTAGCAAATATGGATTCCATACACTTGGCACTTTCCATTGCGGCATCCAAGGGATGAGAATTCCATCATATGGATGTGAAGAATGAATTTATTCACAAGGATCTCTCTAAGGATATCTCTATAGATCATCCCCAGGGATTCATTTAGGATTCATCTTTGGTCCGTTGACTGAAGAAGTCCCTTTATGGCCTCAAGTAGGCCTCGAGGGCATGGTATTCCAAGATGGACTCCTACCTATTGTCACATAACTTTTTATGTTGTAACTCAGACTCAAACATTTACATTCTTAGAATGACTAATTCACTTCTACTCCTAGTTTTGTATGTTGATGATTTGTTGATCACTAGTAGCTCGAATTCAACGATTGTTGCAGTCAAGAGGATTTTGCATGATAGGTTCTTGATGATGAACATGGGTTTGCTACATTTCTTCCTTGGTGTTGAGATCTATCATGATGCATAAAGAATCAAAATATCTCAGTCCAATTATGCACAAGATCTCATCGAGAGATTCCACATGACAGACTACAAGTCTACCCCGACTCCTTTCCTATCAGGAGTTATACTTGAGGATGGAGAGGACACTCGATTGGTGGACAACACACTATACAAATAGCTAGTGGGGAGCTTGTTGTATCTCACACATTCTAGACCAGACCTCTCCTATGTAGCTAGAGCAGTCTCCTGGTTAATGTAAGAGTCTCATGAGCTACATTGGAAGGTTTCAAAGCATATCATTCTATACGTATAGGGAACCATCACCTTTGCAATTCACTATGAATCATACTCTGCATTGTACCTCATCGGGTTCATTGATTATGACTGAGTTGGTGACAACATTGATCGCAAGTCCACATTTGGTTACTCACTCAGTCTGGATTTCGGGCCCATCTATTGGTTGAGTAAGAAACAGGTTGTTATTTCTCTATCTTCAGTCGAGTCAGAGTACAGAGGGGTAGTTAACATAACCATTCAGGCTATGTGGCTTCAACATTTTATCACTGAGTTGGTAATTTAGTTTCACCTATTGATCATCATCTGGTGTGAAAACCAGAGCACTCTGAAGTTCTACAGAGGTCCAATTCATAGGTAGTGGACGAAGCACATTGAGATCCACATGCACTACATCCGAGACTTAGTACACGAGGGGATCATCGACCTGCAATTTTGTCCTTCAGCAGAATAGAATATAGAAATATTTGTTGGATACTAATTTATCTACTCTGATATTACTTTAATATCATAAGTTGACCCACGTTCAGATTTAAAAAATATTCCAACAAAAGCCCTCTAAAACTATCATCCCCCTTGGTACACTAGAAGGCAACACAATACACATGGTGCACTGCACAGTCTCACTTGAGATAGTTTTATGGGTGGATGCAATGCTTAGATGATGGCAGCCTGGGAATGAATGGGGATATGCAATTAACCTTGGTGACATTTTATCATTCACTAGTTCATACATCTAGATTCATTACACTATCATTCTTACTCATGCATGTAAAATATCAGAGCTAACTAATTCCTTCATTCATTTATCTAGAATCTAATAATCAACATCAAAGAAGATACATAACATTCAGTCACACAATGGTTTTCTACCGTGGTTCACCCCTCTTGGGCTACATCCACAAAGATTTGGCTATTCTGCTCTTTTATTATCTTTGATTCAACCTATAGCACCACGTGCATTACAAATTTTCCTCAAAATAGGTCAAGATATTACAATGAGGTGGACTAGATCACACCAAGATCCTCATCCTATGATCTAACCCTCAATATATACCTTCATCCCTCTCCCCATCTCAACATATTAAAAAATTAGATCGGACTCACAACAATCAACTACTACCAATGGTTGAAAACGCCAGTATTCAAGAACTCTGAACCAACCTAACAAAAAAAAAACCCTTACCTAGACCTCCTAGGTACCCATTTATACATATCTCTGGCTTACCAACCACTGAATTCTATTACCAAAACCCTAACCCTATCATGGCTAGGTCTTCTTGCATGTGTGCCTCGCATACCTTCCTCTCCTGCATGCACATCTATTTTACACATGTTGATCCTTCTGCATGCGAATTCACCTCCCACATTGTGCCTTTCCCTTCAATTTGTCATTTGCCCAAAAGGCCCCCAACACTGACATTGTGACTCATCCCGAGTCACTATCTAACTCTCGTGTTTGGCACTGCTTGTGTCAGTGCTTCATAAAATTCTACTGTCCGTTGGCACTGCTCCTAAGCCTGGTTTCTCTTTGATGTCATGGCTTCAACCACCTGTGAAGTGACCAGTGGTCTTAAGATCTCTCCCTCCTCCAAGACTATATGTTCAAGGAATTATTTCGCTACATCGATTTCCACTACCAATTGTTCTGCCTTTTCCTGTAGGGGCTGCAACTGAGCCTGTCGTGCGATTTTTTGTGTTTGTACTTCTTTTTCTTCTATCTGAAGGTTCTTCATTTCTGTGGCCATCTTAATATTCTCTTGTAGGGACATTGTCCTCTGTCACTGGTTGACATTTTCCATTTCTTCGTGCAATTTATCTTCCTTTCCTTGTAGTTCTTGTAGGCTCCCATCTTCTAATAGTTGGGTCCATAGTTGACCTCTCTTCTCTAGCATTTATGTCACCCTTTATATATTATGCACGATGTTTTCTGTAGCAGTTGTCACTTATTTCTCTCTTTGCACTCAAACTATTAGGGAAGTCATCCCATATTCCCAGTCCTATTCTGTCGAGGCCCTCCATGTGTGTTGAATTATTCTTATTTTTATTCTTTTTACTATTTTATAGCCCCCTCATTTGTTTTTTACTATCTACATAACTCTTTACTACAGGGTAACTTCCTATGTACTAGGAGGTCGATTGTCCCTATACAACTTCAGTCGACTCCCATTCACCGTTCCTCTAATTTATATACTTCCCAAGTCTTTCAATTATACATCTCCCCCATCTGTGACAGTCTTCACTTGGTATGGTCCCAAACGATGCATTATGATTTTTCCTGGGTATTGAAGAAATTTACTGTCATATACCAAGACTAGGTCTCCTTCCGTGAAACTCTTCCTTTTTATATGTCTGTCATGCCAAGATTTTTCCCTTTCTTTTTGTACTTCTTGGTGAAATCCTGCTAGAATCATATCTTCTTCCATCACCATCAATTGACTTAGCCTGTCTTGTATTGCACCAAATATGATGCACAATAACTGCTTACATTGGTACCAATCCTTAATTGTCTCTTTGTGCACACCCCACCATCGTGCATGTGTTACCTTGAGTGTTATGTCTAGAGCTAAGAGCCTATGATTTTCTAACCCTTCATATTTGTATCTTGTGAGGAATTCCTCTAGGTCATTCACCCCATGAAAGCTAGGAGTTTCTCTTATCTCTGTACCCATCTATCTTATTGCATGGTCTATTATTTTGCACCTTCTTCTGGAGACTTCATGTAATATCTGTTGCCAATTCTCCAACCCTGTATCTGAGTATGACGTGCATGATTTGATACTTCTCCAACTAAGAACCCCATATTCAGTAAGATTCACATAATATTCTTCTCATGTGGTCGTTTTGTATTACTAGTTAATTTCCTCTAGGTATAAACAAGTGGTTGCTACAAACCTTTCTTCTTCTGATGGATCCAATGGCACAATGACTCTTTACTCGCCTGACTCGAAAGTCATATTCCTTGTCTTTAGATTGATTATGGCATGATTATCAAATGCACAATCCAAGCTAAGAAATGTTGGATAAGGTGTTGTACCATCCACAATTTCTATCACTTCAAAATCAGCTTTAGTGTGCACTCCATCCAGATCTACTATCACACATTTTAACCTTGCAATTGGTAAAACCCTATGTTGATTTGCTAGTTTTAGCTGAACGGGTGAATACCCTAATGTGGGATCTCCCATACATTGCCATGTCTTCTTGGGTAGTACATTCACTTCGGGGCCTAAATCTAGTATGATATCCCCCATGTTGAAATATCCAATGTTGGTGTTCAATCTAAGTTCTCTTCTTGTTCTCCTCCTCGTATGCAGATGATTAATTGTTTTTTGTTTGATATTTCCCTCTACTTATGTGATACATCTTTCCGCCTCAATTTGTAACACTCTAATAGATGATGGATCATTTAGCAGTTTAACACAAGATTGTAGAAAAGCCTTTATGGTACTTACTTGTTCTATATGTTGTGCTTCATTAGTGTGATCCAACAATGCAGGAATATCGTATGTTGGTACATCCTGATTATACTATGCATTTGATGTGGATGCAATGTCTAGCTTCAAGAATTATTGTTTTCCTTGCTTGAATATCTCCTTTTCATTCTGTGGATAAAATTGTTTATGTGGTTCAACGTTCTTCTTTACCCATTGGTGTTGTGTTGGATCTTGTCTTACTGCATCATCTCATGTCTTATATCCTCCCTGCGTAACTATATAAATATTTCTTCCATCATCCCTTGCTTTTGCAGAAATCCATTGAACATTCTGATTGTTCTGATTTCTCTTTTCCTGGATCTTTCCCAATAGTGTCGAACAATCTTTTGTGTCATGATTGGATGCACGAAAATACATACATGTCGCAAGTGGAAGTGGAAATTCTCTTGCATAGTGTCCTGGTTGTTGACAGTTATGGCATACCACCGGTCCTCAGCCTCTTGCAAAGCCTCCTCTACCTCATCCTCCACCTTTGTAGCAAGCTCGATCTCCTCGCAGTTTGTTTTACTATGGAACTTGGTTATACTGTGCGGGATTATACTGTGGCTTCGCGGTATTGTACTGTGGCTGCACAATGTTATATTGTTGTGGTGTGGTGTTATATGGGGTTGGTGCTTGGTTGAACTATGGCACAAATTGCCCTATCATCATTTCTACCTGCACCCTATAAGTGTCTAATGTTCTTTCCCTCATCAACTCCATTGTCTTGAAATATTTGTCATCATGGCCTATTGACTTGCAAAAGTTGCAATATGCACTCTTAGGCACTATCTGGTATTTCTTCATCATTGGGAATTGAAATGGATCATTCCCTTTTGTATTAAAAATCTCACACAATATTCCTCCTGATGGCAAAGGGTTTGGTAGTCCCATTTCCATGTACTGCACAAATGTTGGGCATTTGTTCTTGTAGTGTCCTTCTATCCTACATGTGGTACACCAAACAAATTCTCTTTTGTCCTTACCCTTGTTATGGTTTAATTGAAATGTTAGATTCTTCAGGTCTTCCTTGAGCTCCTCTATTGTGGGGTCTGCTTTTTGATATTGGGTCTCTTCTAGTTGCAAGGCTGCCTCTAGAGCCTATGCCTGGGTCTAGAAATTTTGTTGTCTTAAGGGGTATTTCAAATGTGGTAGCAATGAATTGAAAAACAGAGGCCTATGTTGCATATCTTTCATGACATACTTCAGATTTACCTTCAATCATTTGAATCTTTTTTCTATCTCCTAGACAGATTCTCCTAGTTTCTTCCTGATCTCTATCATCTCATTCATGTATTGATCCTTTGATCTAGGTTTCTGGAATTCATTTATCAACAACTTATTGATATCCATAATTGTTCTGGTTGTTCCTGGTGGACTATTTGCAGCTAAGCTCATGTACCAATCCAATGCATGGTCTCTTAGCATGATGGATAACTACGCAAGTTTAGTGTCCTCATATGTGATCTGTTTTGATTCCCATATCTTTTCATAGATGACCAAGTGCTTCTCAGGGTCCTCTGATGCCTCTCCCTTGAATTATGGTAACCTGATAGTGGGATCATTTCCTGCCATCCTGAATTCTTAAATACTACCTCCATGTGGTGTATATCCTTGACTAATTCTGCTTGAAATGGCTCCCCCAGTCATTGCTCCCCATGTAGGTGTACTTCCTGCTGTGTTTCTTCCACTGAAATTTGGTTGTCGAAACGGTGGTGTTCTTTTTGGTGTATTAGTCACACATGGGTTTATGGGTTCCACAATGACATTGATATGGATAGGAGTTATGCCTTCGATTTCTTCTCTTGGACTTCTTTCCTTCCTTTCGTATGTTGTGTGCAAGATTTCCTCAATCTGCTCCATAGCTTGGAGATCCTCTACCTCTTCTTCATCACTTTCCAATCCTTCCCTCACGACTATCGCTCTCTTCATATTGTTTAAATTATATTGGTAGGGTACTGCACTACATGTTCTTCCAACTGTTGTCATGATCTTATTGATGTGGTCTTCCTCCATCATGATTGGATCCAACACCTCCTACTTCTTTCCTTTATCCATCTCTTCCTCCATTTCTTTGTCTCTTGTCGGTGCTTCCCCCCTTCCCCTATGCATGCCGAGAAGTTTATATGTCTGAGGCCATTGTCATTACACCTTTGTTATACAATAACATCTTGATGGAAGTGTACAATGATCTGATATACCTCTCTTGAGGTCCCTTCAGGAACTCTTTCTCTGTTGTGCTGTAATACTTCGGGTTCCTATTATTTTTTTGTGAAAATTCCAAATCCTTTGTTTTCAACCAGCTCTCGATATCTTCCTTCATTGGGTTCCATGGTCTCAACATCCCCTTTTATATTCTCATTCTTTTAACATTGTGTCATCAGATATTCACAACTCTTTAGCAGATCTCCTTCACTCAATCCCTTTCTGTTCCAACCAAAAACAGAACCATTTGTTGGATACTAATTTATCTACTCTGATCTTACTTTAATATCATAAGTTGACCCAGGTTCATATTTAAAAAATCTGCCAACAAAATCCCTCTAAAACTACCGACCCCCGTGGTAAACCAGAAGACAACGCATTACATAGTATGGACTACGCAGTCTCACCCGAGATAATTCTATGGGTGGCTTCAATGCTCAGATGTTGGCAGCCTAGGAATCAATGGGGATCTGCGATTAACCGCAGTGACATTTTATCATTCACTAGTTCATACATATAGATTCATTACATTGTCATTCTTACTCATGCATGTAAAATATTAGAGCTAACTAATTCCTTCATTCATTTATCTAGCATCTAATCGTAAACATCAAAGAAGATACATAGCATTTAGTCACACAACTCAGGTCTACCATGGTTCACCCCTCCTAGTCTACGTCCACAAAGATTTGGCTATCCTGATCATTTATTATCTTTGATTCAACCTATAGCACCACGCACATTACAACTCTTCCTCAAAACAGGTCAAGATATTACAATGAGGAGGATTTGATCACACCAAGATCCTTAGCATGAAATCTAACCCTCAAGATATACCTTCATCCCTCTCCCTAGCTCAACCGCTTACGGAATTAGATCGAAATCACAACAATCAACTACTACCAATGGTTGAATAGGCCAATCTTCAACCAATTTGAAACCAACCTAACCAAAAACAACCCCTTACCTAGACCTTCTAGGTATCTTTTTATACATATCTTTGTCTTACCAGCCATTACATTTTCTTACCAAAACCCTAAACCTATCCTGGCTAGGTATTCTTGCATGGGTGCCTTGCATGACTTCCTTTCCTGCATGCACATCTGTTTTACACGTGTTGATCCTTCTGCATGCACATTTTCCTCCCACGACATGCCTTTCCCTCCAAGTTGTCCCGCGCTCAGCAATTTTCACCAAGACCTTCATTGAGCAAAATTTACATTCTCTGTACAGTCATCTTGGAGTGAAGGACACAATTTCCTAGAAACTATCATTTCTTTTTTGATACATGTACCTTGAGGGGGATTTTTTCCCTCTTTACTCATGTATTTCAGTGTGTCTTTTGTTTTTGGGTACTTAACATGGCCTCGTTGCTAAGAGCCGTTTTTTTATTTTCACCATAATGATGTTCAAGGGGGGTGTTGGAGATACTTCACACACACCTAGGATTTATTTTTCCTAAGGTTTTTCCTATGTTTATTAGTCATTATCCAGTCTCCTACATTTTAGGGAGAATATTCATTTTCCTACATTCTAGGGGAATATTATCTTCAGTTCACACTTCAATTGGATCAGTTGAGTGGAGTCTTGATTCCACATTAGTTCCATCACCACGCAAAATTGGGATCATCACTGCTAATGTGCATTTTC
>JASDQU010246510.1:0-15371 GCA_032191745.1 Picea mariana
CTAGCTATGGATTGTGCTACGAAGGAAGACCAGGATTGGACAGAGTGGTTGATATACATGGCTTTGTGGATGCAGACTGGGCTGGAGATTTGGATCGTAGGAGATCTACAAGCGGGTATGTGTTTAACCTGTTTGGAGGAGCAATAAGTTGGATGAGCAAAAGACAATCTGTAGTGGCACTTTCAACTACAGAATCTGAATACATGGCAGCCACTCATGCAAGTAAGGAAGAAGTATGGTTACAAAGATTGTGTTCAGGCATTGGCTTGGTACAAGAAGCTGTAAGGATAGAGTGTGACAGTCAGAGTGCAATTTTCTTAGCGAAGAACCATGCTTATCATTCAAAGACAAAGCACATTGATGTTCAATATCACTTTGTGAGAGACATGATTGAAGAAAATAAATTATCACTAATGAAGGTGGACACTTTGAAGAATGTTGCAGATTCATTAACAAAATCTATGAGCACTGAGAAGTTCTCTTGGTGTAGAGGATCCATGGGCATTGTTGCCCTGGATTGTTGACTATGTAACCCTGTAACCCCCTGTGTGCAAAGAAAACAACAAGTGGGAGAATGTTGGGTATGTGTTATATTCTTTGCACGAGTAGTAGTGTCTGAGCATCTATGCCGGGTGCACAGGGGGGTTAGAGGGGGGGGCGCTATTTTTTTGGGACAACATATTTTTTTCGGGACGACATATTACCGGGATGACATATTTCTGAGACCACATGATATTTAGGTGATTTTTCGGCACATGGTTTTTTGCCGATGGTTTTCTATTTCCGGTTAAGGAATTAGGGTTTTGGACTAATCCAGGTCATTGGGTTAGGGTTTTGGATGCCGCTGGCTCCTATATGTATATTGTATTATAAACAATGTAACACAATGTATGAATATAATATATGATGGTTTTCCCGGTTCGGGTTTCCAAGTGAAAAATCTCTGTGTAATGTTTGTATTTGCCATTGTATCTTTCCTGTTCTTTTTTGAATATCAGTTTGCAGTAGATATTGTACAAGGTTAGAATTTACAGTAACCATAATCTTATGTTTCCTTATTCATCCAGTTCTTGACCCACCAAACAACCTATAAATAAAAAAAGACCTATCATTGCAATAACTGAGGTGCCCTAGCTTGCCCTTAGCAGTCAAGGACAACTTTTGGGACTAACATATTTTGGCATTGTTGCTAGGGAATGGAGGGATGAAGCTATATTTCCATAGAAAGAACAACATTGAGAAGGACTAGATCTTGATGGTGGAAAAGAGTTAGACATTGAAATATACTGCATATTTTTCACCCGACGACACCATTGCAGAAGTTTTCGCTCCTAAAATAGAAGTGAATGGACCCAAATATGAGCCTACCAAAGCCTCAAAATTATCTTTATCTTCAAGAAACAAAGTGACCAGATCCAACCCAAATCCTAAGCCAACTCCAACAGTATCTAATCCTGAAAAGTTATTGAGGAAATCAAAAGATACTCAAGGAGAATCCTCATATTCTAAAGGTAAGTACTCATCTAAAGAGATTAATTCTTCTCCTAAAAAATCCATTTTCATTCCTAAAAAAGAGTTTGTTCCCATTATTGAAGAAAAGTCCATCATTTCAAAGAAAGTTGAAGAAAAAGTTAAACTTGAAAATATTTATTTAGAAGAACATGTAGCTCTTCAATTAGGAGAAAATATAATTGAGGAATGGAACCCCTTCTCTTATCTCATTAAAGAAAAAAGTGATGAAGAATTAAATTTTCTAGGAAGACCTATTAAAGATTTTCCTGAGTATACTAAGAAAGAAATAAATCAGATCTTATCATCATCATTTCCTCAGCTAAGAAATTCTGAAAGAGTTGAACCTGAAATTCAAGCTTTCAATAATATTATGGCCATTGAATGATTTTTATAATCCCAAAAGACCCATTCTAAACCTTCATCACCTCCTAAGGTTCCTACTCCACCTTCTCCTCATACTTCACATCCATCCTCTCCTTGTAAATATCCTACTCTAGTTGTTCACACCATGGTTGCTAATAGAATGGATGTTATCATAGCTACTAGATATGCACCTTTAGTGTTTCCTCAGGTTTTATATTCCTTCCCAACTAGAGATTACATGAAATATCTACCTAGATTTAATGGAGAAGGAGAGGTCATTGCTGAAGAAAATTTGACATCTTTTTATATCTTTACAGACAATTTTAATGTTGAACACATAGATGTTTGGATGAGACTTTTTGTACAGAGTTTGGATGGGGAGGTAAGGAAGTGGTTCATAGGTCTCCCTGCCAATTCTATTACATATATTTATTCTTTAGATGAATCCTTTCTGAAACAACAGGGACACAAAAGGACTACTTGTACTATATTACTGAATTTGGGGCTTTGAAAATAAAGAATGGTGAATATGTTTCATATTTTACCAAGAGATTTAATAAAATGTACGGTAAAATTCCTGATGAAATCAAACCTACAAAAACTTTTGCAAAAAGTTATTTTGCTAATTCCTTTGATGCTAAATTTTCTCTTTTGTTAAGAGAAAGAACATCTTCTACGTTGAGTTTGATGCAGGAGGAAGCCATTGAAGTGGAATCAAGTATTTTGTAAGAAGACAAAGATAAAAAGAAACAGAAATAAAATGTCACATCTTCTTCTCATCCAACAACATATGATCCTAAGATTGAAGAAATGGCCAAAATGTTGAATACATTGACATCTGAAATGGCTAGACTAAAGATGGAAGCTAAGCAACCAAATACAATTGTTCAAGAAGGTGGGAATAAAAACCCCAATCAGTTCAGAAGACCACAAAATGCTCCTCAAGTTATGCATAGAGAGAGAGAGAAGAAATCAAGATGATCAAAGGATTTTACCACCTGTTCAGAATAATGTAGTTGAAGAGATAGAGGAAAGTGATGATAGTGAAGAAAATTAAACAATCCTTTTAACTAATAATGAACTTAATTATACCCATCTAACTCAACAACGGCATGAATATTATTTGATATCAAGTCAGTTTGACAATGGTGAAGAAGAAAAATTTTTCAGAATGAGTCTCAAAAGAAATATGATCTAAGGCCTAGATCAGGTGGACCAAAAGAAAATACACCAATTCGGAATAAAAAGGCTAATGTCTCATCCAAGTAGGGTCCAACTAAAGACACATGGAACAAATTAGATCAACCTAAAAAACCCAACAAGGTTGCTTCCCCAGATGTAAAGGAAACATAAAAACAACTAGTTCCTTTTAATTTGAAACATGAAATTAATAAGATAAAAATTCCTATACCTTTGGTGGAACTGATGAAAAATGAGACTTTTAAAAAATTAATCTTGAAATTCTTGCAGCCTCCTGCTTCTATCATTTGTTCAGATACAATAAACTTGGAAGATGAAAATTCTACAATCATTGCAGGACCTCATATTGAAGATATATTTGATGCTTTACCTCCATTTTACATATCCCTGAACATTCATGAGAAAATTCTACATAACTGCCTTATGGACTCTGGAGCCTCACACAATGTTATGCCTAAGGTAGTCATGGATGAATTAAGTATTGAAATTAAAAAACCTACCAAGATCTCTATTCCTTTGATTCTAAGAAATTCAAATGTCTAGGAGTTATCAAAGATCGAGTTGTTACATTGTCCCAACTACCTATGAAGAGTGTTGTTATGGATGTGGTAGTAGCTGATATAACACCTAAATTTGGCATGCTTCTATCCAAATTTTGTGCTAAGAAGGTAGGAGGATCCTTACAGATGGACCTAACACATGCTACTATACCTATATTTGGAGGAGAACACTGAATATTGTATAGGGAATTCATACTAGCCTATCTTGTAAATGATCATGAAAATCTAGGAAATCACCCCATTTATGCAGTTGAAGATGAAATTGGATCATCCATATTTCATATCAATGATGATTCTTTTGAACCATTAGCAATAAGATCCATGGATAACCAAGTAAAGGATGTCAAACATGCAATTTGGAAGATGTTCTTTGATGGTTCTAGTTCAAAAGAAGGATCTGGTGTGGGGGTTACATTCATTTCTCCTGCCATGGAAGTTGTACCTCTGTCATACAAATTATAATTTAATACCACCATCAATATTGCAGAATATGAGGCTTTATTGTTGGGATTAAGAGCTGCAAAGGATATGGGAAATGATAAAATAATTTTTTTGTAGATTCCAAATTGATTATTCATCAAATCAAGAATATGTATCAGAAAAATCACCAAAGGTTGAGGTAGTACAGAAATGAGGTATGGGACCTTGTTGAAAAGTTCTTTCTATATTTTGATATAACTTTTGTCCAGAGAAGTCTGAACCAACAAGCAGATTCTTTAGCCTTGGCAACTAGTAATTTCAAGACTCCTATATTTTCATATCTCAGATATGAAATTGAAGTAAGGTATAGGCATTTCATCCTAGATAAAATCAAATATTGGCACGTTTTCAATGATGACCAGGAATTGAAAAGGGTTTTAGAAATTGTTGATGAATTTTCTCTAATCTCTATTGATCAAGAAAATGAGGATGATGATGCAAAAATTCAAACTGATGTCCCTCTTCAGGATAAGATTGTAGGACATAAGATTGTAGAATTTAAGACAAATCACATTCCCAAGGGTCTAGTACCACTTGAAATGATCTTTGATAGAAATGATATCTCCGAGAAATCTTCAATTCAAAGTCAGGAAAAGGATAGTGTTGACTGTATTATTGGGACTAATACCAATCCAAAGATGATCAAACTCTCCAAAGAATTGTTAGAAGAGAAAAGGAGCAGGTATGTAAATCTTATGAAGGAATTTGTTGATATTCTTGCTTGGTCATATGAAGACCATAAGATTTTTGACACATAAATTATTCAACATAAAATTCCTTTTAAAGTACAATCTAAACCTTTTAGACAAAAAATGAGACATTTCAACCCTATGCTGCTTCTGATTATTGAAAAAGAAGTGAAGACACTGCTTGATGCAAAGATCATAGTACCTCTCAAATGTTTAGAGTGGGTGGCCAAACTTGTACATGTTGGGAAAAAGAATCATGAAATAAGGATGTGTGTGGATTTTAGAAATCTGAACATGTGTTCAGTGAAGGAAAATTATCCATTACCCAAGATGGATTATATTTTGCAAAAAGTAGTGGGTGCTCAAAGAATTTCCATGTTGGATGGATACTCCGAATATCATCAGATATTAGTTTTTGAAGAAGACAATAAGAACACTGCCTTGACTACTCCTTGGGACACTTTCATGTACGACAAGGTGCCCTTTGGTTTGATGAAAGCAGGGGCCACTTTTCAGAGGGCCATGGACATTACCTTTGTGGGAGAGAAAAACAAATCACGGTCATCTATCTAGATGATATTACTATTTTCTCAAAATATGATGATGCGCACTTGTATAACCTCAAACAAACTTTTTAAAAGTGCAGAAGGTATGGAATATATTTAAACCCAAATAAATCTCACTTTTCCATGCATGAAGGCAAGCTCCTAGATCATATTGTGTCTACAGGAGGAATAAAGATAGATCCTAAGAGGGTGGAGTTCATTCAAAAGATTGACATTCCAAGAAACCAAAAGGATATACAGTCCTTCATAGGGAGAATACATTTTTTAAGGAGGTTCATGCCTGATTTTTCTAAGATCATCAAGCTCATTACAAAAATGCTGAAAAAAGATGAAAAAATTAAGTGGACACCCGAAGAAAAATATTCATTTGAAAAGATAAAGCAAGCTTTAATTGAAGATCATGTCCTTATTAGTCCAGATTACTCTGAAGAATTTCTGGTTTTTTCATTTGCATATGAATATACCATTGTTTTTGTTCTATTGCAGAAGAACAATGAAGGGTGTGAGAAACCTAATTATTTCTTCAACAAGACTCTTAGGGATGCAGAACTGAAGTATGAAATAATGGAAAAATAGGCTTATGCCTTAGTTAAGGCATTGAAATCCTTCATGGTTTATGTTTTACATTATAATATAATTGCTTATGTGCCTAGCAGTGTTGTGAAAGAGATACTTCTACAACTAGACAGTGAAGGAAAAAGGGGAAGATGGATAACCAAACCCTTGGAATATGATTTGGTCAGAAAACCTAAAAATTTGATCAAAGGAGAGGGTCTTGCCAAATTTCTTGATGAATCAAATTGTAAAGTTCTTGGGATGCATTACATTTTTAGTCAATTAGATGGTTCAGTCCCACAAACTGAAGGAAGGATATTACATGTAATGGAAAAATATCTTTCTTCATCATGGTAAAAAGATATTGTTCACTTTTTTCTAAATATTGAATCTCCTCCTAATTTTGATAAGTCTAAGGTGAGATCCTTGAAACTCAAAGCTGTGAAATACTGCATAATTAATCAGGTCCTATTTTGGAAAGAACCCAATGGTGTTTTATTGAGATGTGTTGATGAAAAAGAAGAAAATTAGGTGCTGACTGATTTACACAAGGGAGTTTGTGGAGGACATCACCATTAGAAAGACACAACTTTCAAAATCTTGCGGACAAGATATTACTGGTCTATGATATTTTCCAATCTGTTTTCCCAGGTCAGAGCATGTGAACAATGCTAGATGTTTGTAGGAAAAAAAAAAGTTTCTTTCTCTGCCTTTGAAACTTATAATTGCAAATGGACCTTTTCAGTAGTGGGGTCTCGATTTCATTGGAGAAATTCATCCACCTTATTATGTGCAACACAAGTGGATACTCACAACCAGTGGTTATTTTATAGAATGGATTAAGGTTATCCCTACAAGGAATTCAATAGATAAGGTCATCATGATATTTTTAGAAGGAAATATTTTCTAAAGGTTTGGATGCCCTTGGAAATTGATTACAGACAATGCTCAGGCGTTCAAGTCTACTTCTATAGTTGAACTTTGAAAAAAGTATAACATTAAGTTGGTCCATTCTACACCTTATTACCCACAAGGTAATGGATTAGCTGAATCTTCAAACAAAAGTCTTTTCAGTATCATTAAGACAATATTGGCAAAAAACAAAAGATCATGGGATTCCATGCTGAAGTTTTCCTTATGGGATGATAGGATCAACACTAAAAATTCAATTGGAACCTCTCCTTTCCAGCTAGTCTATGGGATAGATTCCATATTTCCAACCCAACTTGGTTTACCTGTATTTAAATTCTCACAAGAAGATTTGGAAGAACCAAATGACATTCAACGAAGGATCTTTCAAATCATTGAAGTTCAATAGAAAAGAGAAATGCTAAATGAAAAGTATGAAGCTCATCAGAGTAAGGCCAAGGAATTATTTTATAAAAGGACTAAAAAAGATGATTTTAAAATAGGAGACCTTGTTCTGAGATGGGATTCCAGGAGGGAAGAGAAATCAAAACTTGGTAATTTCAACAATCTGTGGTTTGGCCCTTTTAAAATAGACAAAATTATGAATAACAACACCTTTGTCTTACAAAATTTGAATGATAATGAGATATTCAGGGGTCCAGCAAATGGACATTTTCTGAAGAATTATTTCGCATGAAGACCTAAGAGTGATTCACCTATACATATTGTTTTATTTTTGTTTGTTTAAATAGATCAAATAAATAATCCAATCCCAACGGAGACACTAGTCTACTATTAGTTCTTTTCTTTTGATATTTCAGAATGCAAGATTTATGATCTGAAATAAAACAGGGATCAGAGCAGTTAGAAACAAAAAAAGGATGGATATTAAAGTGGGAAAGTTCTTAATTTTTTGTCACAAAACATTACCCCAGAAGGATCTACTGTTAGTCCCTAGACACACTACAACCTTTTCTCCTTGATTTTTATCCCTTTTTAACAAAAATTTGTTCCTACCTTCTTTTTAGAAATATGTTCCTTCATTAGCCCATTTTTGTTAAATTTTCTTACAATTTTTCTTTTGCTGATTAACTTAGGATGTGATTTCTTTGCTAATATTTATTTTCATATGCTTCTAGAAAGATTGATTTGAATATTTGCATGGTTTGAGTGTGTCCCATCAGAATTCTAGTCAAATTTTTAATTTTTCCAAAGTGTAAAGGAGAGACAGAGTGCTAAAAGTATTCCACCATTCTTGTAGTGCCTAAACTCATCATTATTGTTGAACTTGTTTTGGGTCCCAAAGATCGTGTTAGCAGTTAGAGGACCATGCAGAGAATCGTGCTACATTTATAACTCTTTTCAAAAAATGTTGATTTGATTCAGGATAACTATCTAATGAAAATGTGTTTATACCTACCTGTACATCCATCAAACTTAGGTTTTGGGCCACGATCTTGAGAATTCAAATCTATGATTCAATTTTGAAAAGAATTTGTAATAACTAGATTATGGCCTAACAACATTTTGCAACTGACGAAGATTTTCCGTTTCATTTGTTATGCAGGAATTCTTAAGCCCGACTCGTAAAACCCTAGCATTTGTGCATGTGATAGAAATTGCAGTCCACACATCGATGCCTAACAAAATTGGTTAGGTTATCCGTTTGGAACCAACATGAGGAAAATTGTTGGAGGCATATCCTAAGATTTTTCAGAAATTTGTTGATGTGGGTTGGTTCGACTTCTACTGTAATTTCCAGGGTTACCATGAGGAGGTTTTGATGTTGTTTTCTCAAAAATTTGATGGTTTTAAAACTTAGGTGGGGGATGTATTGATATAAGTTACATAGCACTCAATAGGGGAAACATGCTACTTACTTGTGCAGGGTGAAAGATGGTGGAAGAAAGGAGAATTATCTACAGACCTGTGCAAGCAATGTTTGGTCCCAGAACACCATGATCTTGACTGGAGGCAAGGGATATGGAGTAAATGGATAAAGGAAGAATGGAGAGACTTTTTGACAATGGTCCAAAGGTATATAACTGGTGAGGGAATTTACTCCTATGCTTATCGTTATCATATGAGAATTTTTATGCATGTTGGGCCCTTCATTTTTGGGATAAGGAATTGCGCAAGTTTTGACTGAGCATGAGTTGCGCAAGCTTCAACAGAAGATGAACATCAGAGCAAGAAAGAGAAACAGAAATAAGTTGTGATGGAAAACACAATGCCATCCAAGCAACAACAGTTGCAACGGAACAAGAAAGCATGCAAGCCGAGAAGGAAGACACAACCCAGCCTATATATAGGGCTGAACATAATTGTAAAAGGGTTGGTCATTTGATTACGAGTTGGTTCCGAGTTGATTGTTGGGAGTTGAGTCAAGTCGAGTCTTGAGTCTATAAGGTAATCGATCTATCAGTTTGAGAATTAGAGCTTTATGACATGAGTCCAGAGTCAAGATTTTGTACAACGCACTACTGTGTAAGTCTGAGTCTATAATCAGAGAAATATTCTAAAGATAATATGAAGAAGGACCTAAATTTTCAAATATGATGTGTCTCTGTGTGTTTTCCTTATGCATTATAGTTCTTCTTTTTGGGTTATAAGTTATACTCGATGGTTCTGTGTTTAGATGCTTGTTCTTAACATAATTAGGTTGGATTATTGCATACATGAGCTTCAACATTTTTTATGTCTTTTGCACAAGATCAAGATGAGTCCTGAGCGTTATGTGGATACTCCTAAGTCTTTTCCCTACCCTTCCCTATCTATCTGTCTCAGCAGTGCTTCGGGGTGAGACTTCTTCTCTTTGGAGGTGATGAAAATGCTAGCTCTCTAGACTAAATGATACCTTTTGTTGGTAACCTGAGAAGGACCCTGGTTTGATTAAACTTGTGCCAACAATGCATTTAAATGGAGATGCAAAGATGAGATTGCCCTTTTATTTGCTAAAAATCTTGACCAAAATGCACAAGAGGATGTAGAGTAATCCTGGAACTTGCCATAAGAGTTTATTTCACAAAGGTTTGATCAAGATGTTGGTCATATATGCTTTGAGAGAGGTTCCAGTGTCATGGAAACAATTATTGGCCTCTTTAGGGTTTGATGAACCAGATCCAAAACAAAAGAAACCTAAAGCTTCAACAAGGAAAGTAAATAATTCAGGAAGCTCTGTAAAATTGCAGGAGGTCTCCCCTATAGAAAGAAGAACCAGATCAAGTAAAAGGAAAATCGAATCACAACAAGAGGAATAAATCAAGATGGAGCTCGAATCCTCTGCTTCAAAACATGATCTTACAAGTTTTGATAGGGTATATAGAAGGAGAATGGCTAAGCAGAGGATAGAACAATTGCAGGAAGTGAAATATGAGCCTGAAATAGAAACTGGTGATGCACCTGTTGAGAAACCACCACAAGTGCAATAGAGTAAAGAAAACAAAGGCAAGGGTAAATAACTCAAAGGCAATGTTTAAACCCTATTTGAAGAAATATAATATGGTCATTTTAAATGATGATAGCACAAACAAAATTCATAAGAAGACCATAAAGTTGAAGAAAAAGTAACAACCGATGCCAAAAATTAAATATTCTTTCTCAGATGATAAGGTCCATGAAATTACTAAGCAGTAAAAGCTACCAATCCATACACTTAGGGAAATGTCAGAAATGACATATTTTTATATGGAAAAGGGAGCACCTTGTTTACCTGAGTTTGCAACAAAAAATATTATTGAGGATAAATATGGAAAGGTGCACAAGAAGGAAATGAAACCTAGAAAGTCCAAATTGTCTATTGATGTAAACAAACCTGCACTGGAAGAAAATCAAGAAGAATTTGCACAACAAGTAAAGCAAGAAGAACCTGTGATTGGGACTAAATATGTGATGACATATGAATATTATGAGTCCATGATTGCATACCCGAGACAACAAAATCAAATACTTGTGATACAGAATTTCAGATTATAGGCTAAAGTTCAGAAGTTGAAACAAAAATCAAAGGAAATCCTACGAATTCTAAAAGAAAATCTCTAAGGCTGCAACAAAACAATAGTTTTGCATAACTTTATTTTGTAGGAAAGGTCCAAGGGTCATTATTCTACTCAGCAGTGAAAAATTTACCTAGGCCATGTCAGTACACAATGGACAATTTTGATTCAAAAGTGATAGATTTTGGAACCCTTCTCTTGATAAGATGATGAAACTTTTTGAGAAAGTTTAAGGACCTTTTTGTTTTTCCAGCATGTACAAGATCGAAGATCAGGTTTTCCAACACATATACTTGGAGCAATTACTATAGATTCGACTTTTCAGGTCAAAGGATATATTTCAAAAACGTAACCTAGTCTAGGATCAGGTCTTTTCCCTAAAGCCTAGGATTTTTGTTGTGATGTAACAAATGTAATGAAATTTCATTCTTATCTTCTAGAGAGGTATGAGGACTAAATTAGAACTCTATCTATATTTTAGGATCTAGAGAAACCAACTGTGTATAAAGAGGAAATTTGTTTAAAGAGGTAGAGGTTCAAGTTTGGTGGACTATAGGACATATTCTCCTATATTGTATAACAATATTTTGCTACATTTTACACTCAATGGAAAAGCATTATGATGGTCATATTATCTCATTCTTGTGTTTAATTTCTTCTTTATTACTTGAAATGCATTTAAATCTCTTGCAAAGCATCTGGTTTATTATGTTCATATTGAATACCAGTAAATCTTTTGTTGTTTTCTCAAATGTTACAGAATTTGTGTTTTAGTATTTATTTCTTGTTTCTGAATGATATTTAGGAATGAAGATTCTTCTATGTAAGTGAACAGATTGTAAGATTGCCGTTTCTTTTTCTTCTATTTAAATATCCTTTTTTGGATGATCAAAGTGATTGTCATTGTCTAAGTGAATGTGGTGGAAACTTGATCTTGTAACCAAAATATTATGTTTCCTTATTCATCCACTTCTTGACAAAAAAAAAACCTATGATCGAGGAGGATCGCGTTGGCCACCCACCTTGTCCAACTAGCTCAAAACAGGTTTTTGGCAACTTAGTAATTTTAACAGTTTTTCGGTTCCTGAACTTCTGAGGCCATTTTGAGGGCCTAAATGATGTTTTTTTACGATCATGAACCTCGATAATATTTAAAGGTGTTGATTGATCCCCCTAAATGAAGCTCCTGATCAATACCTTTCCAACGAACTATCGTGCACCCTAAACAGAGATCGTATGAAAAAGTTACGACCCTGGGAAGTTGATGTACTAACTTACCCCAATGGGGTCCACATGACTTTTGGCACTTCATCTCCTAGGGTTAGGTTTTTGGATGGATAGGGTTTTAGTATTATTTTTTATTGTAAAAAGGCCTTCAAAGCCTCATTGTACTTGTCTTCTTTTGAATGAGCGTAGCCGTCAGATCTCTTCTCAAAGATAAGCTACCACCATTCTAGCAAGCTTGTTTTCAGTCTGCATTTTACAGTTTTCATCATATTTCTTATTTACTATAAGCCAAGTTTTATTGTATCTATGTTATTGTTCACTGTGTCATTGTGTTAATATTATAAATCTTTGGTTTCATTTTGTTCCGCTCATAAATCAAGATCAACCTATAAACCCAAAAAGACCTACCATCATAATAGTTGAGGTGCCCTAGATTTTCCTTAGTAGTCAAGGACAACTTTAGGGACTAACAATAGGCATCAAAGTTTGACGGAGAGTTGCATCAATCATTTGGAAGGAATATATTTTCATGGAGAAGAAATATCGTGAGGGGATAATGAATCCACTCTATGATAGGACAAACAATAAATCTCAATTAGAGCTTCGTCCCTGTGGTGATGTTGAATATGCATCGGATTCCCATCTAGGTATGAGGACTCATGGTTGTTCACATGGCTACCAACTACACTAGTCTTGGGGAGAATACCCTGCTTCAAATTCTAAGGTTGAATGGCGGTGGGGTGGCCTTGTCACTGGGTTGAGTTGGAAGTGTGGAAGTTGTCAAGGGTGTCCATTTGGCTGCATACATCGTCCATGTGGAATTGTTGAATGTTCCTAGCATTCAAAGATAGGCAAGAGGATGTGCAAGTGTTCACATGGGATTCCACTGCCATAGTTTCGAGGAATGGGACCTGGATTAAATTTTGGAGATGGGTGTGGTGAGGAGGTATTTTCACTGATCCCTAATGGAATTGGTGGGGTTTCCATCATCTTCCAAATGTCTGCCTTCACCTTGTTGATCGAGGGTTCTTAAAAGCTGAGGCATGTGGCACGCTGGAGGATTTTCTCACTGGACAAGGTTAAGGTTGAGTGTAGTTTATCTATTGATGAGCTTACTATCAGCCTCGATATTTGACCTCCCATCAATTCACTTACCAAGAACCCCATTCAGGGGTAAGTTATACGGCTAGAGAGTGGGGGATCTCGTGGTACCTATGAATCTTCTCACTTTAGAAGAATCAGGGTTAAGACCCTGCCTAGGGTGTTGAGTCTGAAGGTCATCTGTAAGAGTGAGATGCTTGTATCTAAATTAGAAGGGAGGATTTTCAGTGGCATCCACTTGGCTACATTTACCATTATGTACTAGATCCATGACATGTTGAGACAGTTTTCAAGCATTATGATTTTCCCGTAGATCTAGGTTTGATGTGGTGGATTCCAAGTGATTGATGCCTTTCCTTTCATCCTCGGGGATGGATTTACCTATGGGTTGGATTTTGTGCCTTGAGACTTGGCTGGGGAGGTCTGTCATTACTATTGTGGAGTAGGCTAAGGAGAAAATACCTTCCTTGAGGGGTGACCATGGCTTGTCCCACTTGTCTTCTGTGGTCTTGAGGATTTCATTTCCATCCAATCTACCAGTTTGTTAGCCAAATGACGGATCTGGCTGAGAATGATCATCGTAATGTGGTGAAGATATTGTTGAATTTCCTTCCGGATGGATTCTATCCTCCAGATTTTGGATATTTTCAAGGTTGGAGATCATGTTGCATGTGCTTGAGCATGTTGATGATGACTTTGGAGTCCCCCTCCACGATGAGCTTGATTATTCTTTGAGCTGAGGCTATTATTAGTCCAAATTCCATAGCATGGAGATCGGTCGCGTTATTGGTGTTTACACCCAGCTTACCTCCATAGGTTCACAAGATGTTTCCTTGATTAGTTAAAAATAATCCTCCATATCCTTCCAGGCCCGGGTTTCCTTTAGAAACCCCGTCAAAGTTGAGCTTGATGAAGCTCGGAGTGGGGGGGGGAAGGGAAGGTGAAGCTGAAAAGCAGGGAGAAGGGGATTGGTTTGGAGAGGCTTGGTTATCTTTGAGGTTGAAGTCTTGGAGGATTGAAATCTCATACTGGTTTTCATTCCATTCCTCTTCCCTCCAAGGTTGGGAAAGGATAGTTTCATAGACAGACTTGGTGATTTTTTTCCATAGGTCCTAGGAAGAGAGTGTTTGATGCTTGAATATTCTACAATTACACTCTTTCCAGGATTCCCAGGTGATAAATCCACGGAGAAGATTCTAGGCTTTGTTTACTATTGGGTTCTGGGTGATGGAAGGGGGACCAAGTTTTAGAGTGGATTGGATGGAGAGTCTAGAGTAGTTGGAGCGACAGAAAAGGATTTATATGAAGGTCCTAAGGTATTCTGTAAAATGGAAAGCATTGAAAAGGTGCTCTGTGTACTCCTCTTGTGAGAGATACAGGGGGAAGTGGGAGGGACCTGTGAATCCCCATTTGCAGAGATTATCCCATGTCAGGGATTTGTCGAGAGTGATAAAACAGAGGAAGTTTGAGACTTTTTTCCAAAGTTTTTGGTTCCAGATATTGTGCCAAATGGATGCTTTCAGGAGATAATAGTGCTTAGTAGCAAATGAGTAGGCTTATCTAGTTGAGAAAGTTCCTAAAGTTGAGTTTCCCCATATTAGATTGTTCGGTTGATTAGAGAACCAAATTTTCCTTTTAATGAGGTCCTCTAGAAATTCATCAGTGGTTGGTTGGTCTGTGGCTCTGATCTGGAGTTGAGTAGGTATCCATATTCTCCATTGATTGTGGTTGTCTTCTGCTGTCTAGTAATGGGCGACTTTGATTTTGTTCTGCTTTGTCATTTTTGTTTGAATATTTTGAAGAGATGGTTGATCAGTCCAACGAGGAAGTTGTTTCCATGTATCCTCCCAGAAGAGGGCTTCCTGGCCATTTTTTATTTCCCAAAAGCAGTTTTCCTGAATTAGGTGGCAATTGTTCCATGCTAAGTTTCAAAGATTAGAGCTTGTGGAATCATTATTCATTCTGATGATCCATCTCATTTGTTGATTTTAAGGATATTTAGTTTTCCAAAAGCTGACCCATTGTGTTTGAGGATTGGTGATCCTTGAGAGAATAAGTGTTATTTTGCCACCCAACTTTAATTAATTTCAATATTAATTTATAACATTTTATTTATGTATATCCATACATATCACTATGATATACATTGTTAGATATATTAAAATTCAAGATAAAGGAAATTTTATATACACAATAAAATATATATATATATAT